>JAVJIF010013245.1:0-93295 GCA_038442645.1 Agave tequilana
TTAGCCTAAAAACCATCTCCACTGCACTCATAACCTAAGCCTAAACTAAAATTTGAACAGATGCTATCCCAGGGACATCTCAGACTCGCTAGGAGATTGACCTCGGGAAGAATTGTTAGAGTTTGACTCTGTCAAATTGTATGTAAGATTGGGGATTAAGAGGCAAGATCCTCAAAGACTCAGCGATTTTATGTAATTAAGGCCGTATTACTCTGCCACGGATACCTCCCACTAAGTTTTCTCCTACCTGGTCGTTAACATATGACCAGATTGCTGCAATATACCTCTCTTAGACAGTCAACCATGAAAGTCACCTAGAGGGGGGTGAATAGGTGACAATGCTAATCAAGGGGCAAATTAAAAATTAAAGCTACAACTATCACCAAGCAAGAGTCACAAGATGAATGCAAGCAAGTAAGTATGATGAGCAAGTAATAAGTGCAAGCAAAGTAGAGTAAGAATTGCAAGAATGTAACCAATCGCAAACACAAGGATATGTTATAGGTTTGAGCACCCAGCTCTACTCCCCGCCTTCCCCAGAAGGATTCTAGCTACTTCCACTATCACAAAGATCTCAATTACAATGGAGTACCCAACTCCACAATCTCAGTACAAGTAATTTCCTTGGTAATCAAAAGACCACAAACTCTCTCTTTCAAATATCTCTTCCCTTACAAAGGTCCTTAGAGAATATTGAGTAGGAATGAAGCTCTTTTGTGTGTAAAGAAATTGAAATCAGAGAAAAACTTTTGAAAACCCTTCAGAAATTGAGAGAATTTAGCTCAAAAACTAAGAACTTTGAAAGCCTTAAACTTTTGAATTTTTAGCAATAATTGTTGTTGTAACCAATCTCTCCCCAAACACCCCTATTTATAGGAGAGGGCTAGGTTTAGGGATAAACATATTTACTGATGTTTAGGAGGTAATTAGATCAAAATATATCCTTAAACGAATTTTTAAACACAAAAGACAAAAATAAACAGCTCTTAAAAAATCTGCCCGTTACTGTTCAACGACTACATCGGTCGACCGGGCCGGTCGACCGGTAGTACAAAATTCCGACCGTTACAGGCTATCGGTCGACCGACCCGGTCGACTGATACAAACTGTGACTCAAAAATAAATATCGGTCGACTGCCCCGGTCGACCGACAGACATGCACACGGATACGTGCATTCTGCCAGGACCTCGGTCGACTGGTCCGGTCGACCGGATCAGCCTGACACAGACTCGGTCGACTGTCGGTAGACTGCCGGTCGACCGGATCAGGTCAGAAACGAAATAAAGACAGAATTTTGAGAAGAAAAATATTTTTAACAAAACTATTTTAAACAGGAATTCAGTATGTAACATAAAAAGAAATTTGTAGAAGAAAGATTTTGTACTAAAATATTTTTGTATATTTTATAGGAAATAAACTAAGAAATAGTATATGCGCAAAAACGTGTGTGATTGAGCTTCAAACCTAATCTCTATTCTTTAACAAGCTATAAAACTAAAAATACAAAACCTAAGGACCTCTGAGCAATCTTCACGTCTTTGAGCCATCCAATGCCTTGCTAGTGCCTTCTCTTCTATGATCCTTCCTTGATGAGCAAATTGCCTTCCTTGCTTTGTGGAACTTAGAAGTTCTTGCAATAGCTAAGCGAATGGTCTCTAAACATGGTACAAGACCTGAAACTCATCTTAAACAAAATCATTAGTACCAAATAGCACTAATTTGGTTTGTCATCATCAAAACACAAAAACAATTGGAGAGTGTAACCTCTTGGGCTAACAATCTCCCCCTTTTTGATGATGACAAAACAAATAGGCTATTAACAAAAATATAGGGAGGAGAAAACTCCCCCTCAAATTATGCTATAAAAAAAACACAATAATATGCTCTAGATACCAATAATTGAAATGATGCACCAATTATTGAAACTAATTAAAACAAATATATAAAGCTCAAAAATTGCTCTTGATACCAAAAATACCAAAACAACTAAAACACAAGAATTCATAAAACCAAAACATATAAATTCATAAAACAAATCTTAAAATTAAAGCATATAAATTCATATGGAACCAAGACCAAATGAACTTATTTTTTTGTCATGTAAACTTATTCTCCCCCTTTTTGTCATACATCAAAAAGGGTTATGAAAAACATGTCTATTCAATAATACAAACATTAAGTTCTCCACAAATAAACGAAAATCTAGCAAAATCAAGAGGTTTAGTGAAAATATCGGCTAGTTGTAAATCCGTGGAAACATAATCAATATCTATATCACCTTTCTCAAAATGATCTCTAAGAAAGTGATATCTAATCTCAATGTGCTTGGTCTTACTATGTTGATTTGCATTTTTGGTCATGTGTATAGTACTAGTATTATCACAAAATATTTTTATATGATCAAAGTGCAAATCAAAATCAAGGAGAGTATGTTTCATCCAAAGGACTTGTGCACAACAAGCCCCCGCGGCAACATACTCCGCCTCGGCGGTTAGAGAGCTACGGAATTTTGCTTCCTAGAGGACCAAGAAACAAGACAATTACCAAGAAATTGACATGTCCCACTAGTACTCTTTCTATCTACTCTACAACCTGCATAATCGGCATCCGAATAACTAGTCATTGAAAAATCTATAGTTTTTGGATACCAAAGACCCATTCCAATTGTGCCCTTAATATAACGAATAATGCGTTTTACCGCAATAAGATGAGACTCTTTAGGACACGATTGAAATCTAGCACAAAGACACACACTAAACATGATATCCGGCCTACTTGCCGTCAAATATAAAAGACTTCCTATCATGCTTCTATATAATTTAATATCAACATTTTTACCTTGTTCGTCCTTATCAAGCTTGGTTGTAGTTGCCATTGGAGTGTTGCAAGCCTTTGATCCTTCAAGCCCAAACTTCTTTACTAGCTCCTTTGCGTACTTGGCTTAGTTAATGAAGGTTCCGTCTTGCAATTGCTTGATTTGGAGTCCAAGGAAGAAATTGAGCTCACCCATGGAAGACATTTCAAATTCTAATTGCATTACCTTCTCAAAATCCTTGCATAAAAGCTCATTAGTAGATCCAAAAATTATATCATCAACATAAATTTGCACAATTAAAATATCATTATCAACATGCTTAGTAAAAAGAGTTGTGTCTACTTTGCCTTTAATAAAATCATTTGAAATGAGAAAACTAGAAAGCCTTTCATACCAAGCTCTTGGAGCTTGTTTCAATCCATACAAAGCTTTATCAAGTTTAAAAACAAAATCGGGATGAACATGATCAACAAAACCGGGAGGTTGAGCAACATAAACTTCTTCATTAATAAAACCATTCAAAAATGCACTTTTCACATCCATTTGTAAAAGTTTAAAATTTTAAAACATGCAAAAGCTAGTGTCATCCGTATGGCTTCAAGCCGTGCTACGGGTGCAAAGGTCTCCTCAAAGTCAATTCCCTCAACTTGAGTGTAACCTTGGGCCACTAACCTAGCTTTATTCCTAATGACATTTCCGGACTCATCCATCTTGTTTCTAAAGATCCACTTAGTACCAATTATTGGTCTATCGTGGGGCTTAGGAACAAGGTGACAAACTTGGTTGCGCTCAAATTGATTGAGTTCCTCTTGCATGGCAAGCAACCAATATGGGTCCGTCTCGGCTTCGAGAATGCCTTTGGGTTCAAAATGAGAAATGAAAGCAAAGTTACCACATAGGTCATGGAGTTTGGAGCGCGTTGTGACTCCTTTAGATGCATCACCCAAGATGAGCTCCTTAGGATGATTTGTAGCGTATCTCCAAGCTTTAGGAAGCGGTTGAGTGCTTTCCTCCTTATCCTCTTGAACTTCACCAATAGGATCTAGCTTTTCTTCTTGAGCGGGTGAGTCCTTCAAGGATAGTCTCTCTATGTCTTCACCTAATAGTTCAAACTCTACAACATTCTCAACAAACACATTAGATTCTTCAAACTTAACATGCATGGATTCTTCAATGGTTTGAGAAGATCTAATGAAAACTCTATATGCTTTGCTAGTAGAGGAATATCCAACAAAGATAGCCTCATAAGCCTTAGCATCAAATTTACCCAAATTATCCTTAGTATTCAAAACAAAACACTTGCATCCAAAAACTTTAAAATATGCAACATTTGGTTTTCTAGAATGATACATTTCAAAAGAAGTTTTTAAAGAATTTTTGCATAAATAAATACGATTCGATATGTAGCATGCGGTGTTTACGGCCTCGGCCCATAAATATTGAGGGAGGTCATACTCACTTATCATTGTCCTAGCCATCTCTTGAAGTGTTCTATTTTTCCTTTCTACAACTCCATTTTGTTGTGGAGTTCTAGGACAAGACGTTTCATGCTTAATTTCCTTATCATCACAATAAGTCATGAAGAGTTGGTTAATAAACTCACCACCTCTATCACTTCTTATTCTCAAAATCGGAAAACCCTTTTCTTTTTCAACTCTTTTTCGAAAAATCTTAAAATGAGAAAAAGTTTGATCTTTATTTTGCAAAAAGAAAACCCAAGTAAAACGGGAGAAATCATCAACTAAAACAAATGCAAATCTACTTCCATTTAAACTTTTAGTTTTAGTTGGTCCAAAAAGATCCATATGAATTAATTCTAAAGGCCTAGTTGACATGATATCCTTGATTGGTTTAAAGGAAGACTTGGTTTGTTCCCAAGTTGGCACGCACTACAAATGCGGTCTTTCTCAAAATTCAAGCAAGGTATACCCTTCACTAATTCCTTTGAATTAATCCTAGAAATATGGTCAAAAGATGCATGTCCTAATCTTCTATGCCAAAGCCAAGAATTTTCATCAAAAGCATTTAAGCATTTAGTAGAACAATCTAAATTAAGCATGTCAATGATATAAACATTATTATCACGAAAACCGGTAAGAATACATCATTAGATTTAACATCAAAAATCTTGCAAGAAGTATCATCAAATACAACTTTAAGTCCACGATCACAAAGTTGACTAATGCTAAGCAAATTATGTTTCAAACCATCAACTAAAACAACATTCTCAATAATAGGAGATGCACCAATTTGAATGTTACCTATACCGATGATAGTTCCTTTGGAGTCATCCCCGAAGGTGACGGTGCCACCTTCCATGTACCTTGATAGGGTTGTGAAGTTGTTGATGTCCCATGTCATGTGTCTTGAACAACCACTATCAAGGTACCACCGCTCCCTACGTCTTGGAGCTTTGGTGTGTACCTACATCAAACAATTTAAGACTTGATTTTGGTACCCACATTTTCTTGGGTCCTCTAGGGTTAGTGTCATGAACCCAAACAAGATTATTTGTTCTATTTAGTTGATCATAGCAAAACTTAGCTAAATGTCCATTTTTTCCACAATATGTGCATCTATACACTCTACCATATTTAAAGCATAATGAGTGTGTGATTTGTGAGCATGAACATGAGACGTGTTAGGTGTAGTGTGAGCATGAGGAATCTTAGCATGAGATGTGTGCTTTTTAGAAAATTTTTCTTCAAGTTTCTTAGTATTAAAGGCACAATCTTTTAAAACTTTTTCAAAATCATTCATTTTGGATTTAAAGAAGAAATTTCTTTTTCATCAATAATAGGAGATTTTGCCTTACAAGTACTCTTGTAGGCACAAAATTCTTTTTGCATGGAAATGAAATTAGAAGAAATATCATCTTTTTCTTTAGAAACAATGGCAAGTTGATTCTTAAGAAAAGCAACTTCTTTTTGTAATTTTATGCATTCAAGTTTCTTGTTATCATAAGTTTCAGAAAGTTCTACAAAAGCATGCACTAGAACTTCCTTACTTACATCATCATCTTCATCATCAAGGGATTGAGGAGTTACCTTGGGTGTGTTTGCCATGAAACACATATTAGCTTGATCCACCTCCTCTTCGGACTCGCTTTCCGAATCCCATGTTGCTTTGTAGGCTTTCTTTTCCTCCGGCTTCTTTGGCTTGAAGGAGGAAGTCATTTTCTTCTTGAACTCCGGACAATCCGCCATGATATGTCCGGGTTTGCGGCAATTGTAGCATATGATCTTCCGCTCCTCTTTGCCTTCGAATTTTCTCCGGAAGTTGAACTTGTTCTTTCGGTACAACCTCTTGACATTCCGCACAAGTAGAGTTAGCTCCTCATCTTCTTCTTCGTCATCTTCATCGTCATCATTGGTGGATGAAGTCTTGAAAGTTATGGATTTCTTCTTTGAAGTAGTGGCCTCTTCTCTCGCCTTCTTCTCCATCTCATGGGTCTTTAGGTTCCCAATTAGACTAATAAGGTCCATCTCGTCCGTGTCGTTCAACTCCTTCAAGGTGGTGGCCTTGATCTCCCATGATGAAGGAAGAGCCCGAATTACTTTCCGCACCTTTTGATCGTTGGAGATGTCATCACCTAATGAAGAAAGACCATTAGTGATTTTAGTAAACCTTGTAGCCATACTATCAATAGACTCATCATCAAGCATTTTAAATGACTCATATTGGGACCTCAAGAGATCTATCTTAGCTCTCTTGACTTGTGAAGTCCCCTCGTGTGTGACCAATAAGTGTTGCCAAATCTCATAGGCGGATTGGCAATGAATTACCCGTGTAAGGTCATCCTCATTCAAGGCGGTTAATAGGGAGTTTGGGCTTTTGAGTTAGCCTCATATTCTCTAAAGTTGAAGTCGGTCCAAGTGCTCTCATCTTCATTGGGTGCTACATAGGGTTTGGTCAAAGACTTAGCCACTAAACTACCCAAAGATTGCAAATATATAGTCATCCTAACCTTCCAAATTGGGAAATTAGGCCATCAAATTTAGGTGGGGATTTAATGTTGTCGGCCATGTTTACTAGTGATGAATGAATGAAATGAAAATGTTGATTAGCAATATTTTAAGGATCTCTCTATGGATGTTAAGCCAAACCTAGAGTCCAAGCTCTGATACCAATTGAAAAGTCACCTAGAGGGGGGGTGAATAGGTGACAATGCTAATCAAGGGGCAAATTAAAAATTAAAGCTACAACTATCACCAAGCAAGAGTCACAAGATGAATGCAAGCAAGTAAGTATGATGAGCAAGTAATAAGTGCAAGCAAAGTAGAGTAAGAATTGCAAGAATGTAAACCAATCGCAAACACAAGGATATGTTATCGAGGTTCGAGCACCCAGCTCTACTCCCCGCCTTCCCAGAAGAATTCTAGCTACTTCCACTATCACAAAGATCTTAATTACAATGGAGTACCCAACTCCACAATCTCAGTACAAGTAATTTCCTTGGTAGTCAAAAGACCACAAACTCTCTCTTTCAAATATCTCTTCCCTACAAAGGTCCTTAGAGAATATTGAGTAGGAATGAAGCTCTTTTGTGTGTAAAGAAATTGAAATCAGAGAAAAACTTTGAAAACCCTTCAGAAATTGAGAGAATTTAGCTCAAAAACAAGAACTTTGAAAGCCTTAAACTTTTGAATTTTTAGCAATAATTGTTGTTGTAACCAATCTCTCCCCAAACACCCCTATTTATAGGAGAGGGCTAGGGTTTAGGGATAAAACATATTTACTGATGTTTAGGAGGTAATTAGATCAAAATATATCCTTAAACGAATTTTTAAACACAAAAGACAAAAATAAACAGCTCTTAAAAAATCTGCCCGTTACTGTTCAACGGCTACATCGGTCGACCGGGCCGGTCGACCGGTAGTACAAAATTCCGACCGTTACAGGCTATCGGTCGACCGACCCGGTCGACTGATACAAACTGTGACTCAAAAATAAATATCGGTCGACTGCCCCGGTCGACCGACAGACATGCACACGGATACGTGCATTCTGCCAGGACCTCGGTCGACTGGTCCGGTCGACCGGATCAGCCTGACACAGACTCGGTCGACTATCGGTAGACTGCCGGTCGACCGGATCAGGTCAGAAAACGAAATAAAGACAGAATTTTGAGAAGAAAAATATTTTTAACAAAACTATTTTAAACAGGAATTCAGTATGTAACATAAAAGAAATTTGTAGAAAAAAGATTGTGTAAAATATTTTTGTATATTTTATAGGAAATAAACTAAGAAATAGTATATGCGCAAAAACGTGTGTGATTGAGCTTCAAACCTAATCTCTATTCTTTAACAAGCTATAAAACTAAAAATACAAAAACCTAAGGACCTCTGAGCAATCTTCACGTCTTTGAGCCATCCAATGCCTTGCTAGTGCCTTCTCTTCTATGATCCTTCCTTGATGAGCAAATTGCCTTCCTTGCTTTGTGGAACTTAGAAGTTCTTGCAATAGCTAAGCGAATGGTCTCTAAACATAGTACAAGACCTGAAACTCATCTTAAACAAAATCATTAGTACCAAATAGCACTAATTTGGTTTGTCATCATCAAAACACAAAAACAATTGGAGAGTGTAACCTCTTGGGCTAACAATCTCCCCTTTTTGATGATGACAAAACAAATAGGCTATTAACAAAATATAGGGAGGAGAAACTCCCCCTCAAATTATGCTATAATTAAAAACACAATAATATGCTCTAGATACCAATAATTGAAATGATGCACCAATTATTGAAACTAATTAAAACAAATATATAAAGCTCAAAAATTGCTCTTGATACCAAAAATACCAAAACAACTAAAACACAAGAATTCATAAAACCAAAACATATAAATTCATAAAACAAATCTTAAAATTAAAGCATATAAATTCATATGGAACCAAGACCAAATGAACTTATTTTTTGTCATGTAAACTTATTCTCCCCCTTTTTGTCATACATCAAAAAGGGTTATGAAAAACATGTCTATTCAATAATACAAACATTAAGTTCTCCACAAATAAACGAAAATCTAGCAAAATCAAGAGGTTTAGTGAAAATATCGGCTAGTTGTAAATCCGTGGAAACATAATCAATATCTATATCACCTTTCTCAAAATGATCTCTAAGAAAGTGATATCTAATCTCAATGTGCTTGGTCTTACTATGTTGATTTGCATTTTTGGTCATGTGTATAGTACTAGTATTATCACAAAATATTTTTATATGATCAAAGTGCAAATCAAAATCAAGGAGAGTATGTTTCATCCAAAGGACTTGTGCACAACAAGCCCCCGCGGCAACATACTCCGCCTCGGCGGTTAGAGAGCTACGGAATTTTGCTTCCTAGAGGACCAAGAAACAAGACAATTACCAAGAAATTGACATGTCCCACTAGTACTCTTTCTATCTACTCTACAACCCGCATAATCGGCATCCAAATAACTAGTCATTGAAAAATCTATAGTTTTTGGATACCAAAGACCCATTCCAATTGTGCCCTTAATATAACGAATAATGCGTTTTACCGCAATAAGATGAGACTCTTTAGGACACGATTGAAATCTAGCACAAAGACACACACTAAACATGATATCCGGCCTACTTGCCGTCAAATATAAAAGACTTCCTATCATGCTTCTATATAATTTAATATCAACATTTTACCTTGTTCGTCCTTATCAAGCTTGGTTGTAGTTGCCATTGGAGTGTTGCAAGCCTTTGATCCTTCAAGCTCAAACTTCTTTACTAGCTCCTTTGCGTACTTGGCTTGGTTAATGAAGGTTCCGTCTTGCAATTGCTTGATTTGGAGTCCAAGGAAGAAATTGAGCTCACCCATGGAAGACATTTCAAATTCTAATTGCATTACCTTCTCAAAATCCTTGCATAAAAGCTCATTAGTAGATCCAAAAATTATATCATCAACATAAATTTGCACAATTAAAATATCATTATCAACATGCTTAGTAAAAAGAGTTGTGTCTACTTTGCCTTTAATAAAATCATTTGAAATGAGAAAACTAGAAAGCCTTTCATACCAAGCTCTTGGAGCTTGTTTCAATCCATACAAAGCTTTATCAAGTTTAAAAACAAAATCGGGATGAACATGATCAACAAAACCGGGAGGTTGAGCAACATAAACTTCTTCATTAATAAAACCATTCAAAAATGCACTTTTCACATCCATTTGAAAAAGTTTAAAATTTTTAAAACATGCAAAAGCTAGTGTCATCCGTATGGCTTCAAGCCGTGCTACGGGTGCAAAGGTCTCCTCAAAGTCAATTCCCTCAACTTGAGTGTAACCTTGGGCCACTAACCTAGCTTTATTCCTAATGACATTTCCGGACTCATCCATCTTGTTTCTAAAGATCCACTTAGTACCAATTATTGGTCTATCGTGGGGCTTAGGAACAAGGTGCCAAACTTGGTTGCGCTCAAATTGATTGAGTTCCTCTTGCATGGCAAGCAACCAATATGGGTCCGTCTCGGCTTCGAGAATGCCTTTGGGTTCAAAATGAGAAATGAAAGCAAAGTTACCACATAGGTCATGGAGTTTGGAGCGCGTTGTGACTCCTTTAAATGCATCACCCAAGATGAGCTCCTTAGGATGATTTGTAGCGTATCTCCAAACTTTAGGAAGCGGTTGAGTGCTTTCCTCCTTATCCTCTTGAACTTCACCAATAGGATCTAGCTTTTCTTCTTGAGCGGGTGAGTCCTTCAAGGATAGTCTCTTCATGTCTTCACCTAATAGTTCAAACTCTACAACATTCTCAACAAACACATTAGATTCTTCAAACTTACATGCATGGATTCTTCAATGGTTTGAGAAGATCTAATGAAAACTCTATATGCTTTGCTAGTAGAGGAATATCCAACAAAGATAGCCTCATAAGCCTTAGCATCAAATTACCCAAATTATCCTTAGTATTCAAAACAAAACACTTGCATCCAAAAACTTTAAAATATGCAACATTTGGTTTTCTAGAATGATACATTTCAAAAGAAGTTTTTTAAAGAATTTTTGCATAAATAAATACGATTCGATATGTAGCATGCGGTGTTTACGGCCTCGGCCCATAAATATTGAGGGAGGTCATACTCACTTATCATTGTCCTAGCCATCTCTTGAAGTGTTCTATTTTTCCTTTCTACAACTCCATTTTGTTGTGAAGTTCTAGGACAAGACGTTTCATGCTTAATTTCCTTATCATCACAATAAGTCATGAAGAGTTGGTTAATAAACTCACCACCTCTATCACTTCTTATTCTCAAAATCGGAAAACCCTTTTCTTTTTCAACTCTTTTTCGAAAAATCTTAAAATGAGAAAAAGTTTGATCTTTATTTGCAAAAAGAAAACCCAAGTAAAACGGGAGAAATCATCAACTAAAACAAATGCAAATCTACTTCCATTTAAACTTTTAGTTTTAGTTGGTCCAAAAAGATCCATATGAATTAATTCTAAAGGCCTAGTTGACATGATATCCTTGATTGGTTTAAAGGAAGACTTGGTTTGTTTCCCAAGTTGGCACGCACTACAAATGCGGTCTTTCTCAAAATTCAAGCAAGGTATACCCTTCACTAATTCCTTTGAATTAATCCTAGAAATATGGTCAAAAGATGCATGTCCTAATCTTCTATGCCAAAGCCAAGAATTTTCATCAAAAGCATTTAGCATTTAGTAGAACAATCTAAATTAAGCATGTCAATGATATAACATTATTATCACGAAAACCGGTAAGAATACAATCATTAGATTTACATCAAAAATCTTGCAAGAAGTATCATCAAATACAACTTTAAGTCCACGATCACAAAGTTGACTAATGCTAAGCAAATTATGTTTCAAACCATCAACTAAAACAACATTCTCAATAATAGGAGATGCACCAATTTGAATGTTACCTATACCGATGATAGTTCCTTTGGAGTCATCCCCGAAGGTGACGGTGCCACCTTCCATGTACCTTGATAGGGTTGTGAAGTTGTTGATGTCCCATGTCATGTGTCTTGAACAACCACTATCAAGGTACCACCGCTCCCTACGTCTTGGAGCTTTGGTGTGTACCTACATCAAACAATTTAAGACTTGATTTTGGTACCCACATTTTCTTGGGTCCTCTAGGGTTAGTGTCATGAACCCAAACAAGATTATTTGTTCTATTTAGTTGATCATAGCAAAACTTAGCTAAATGTCCATTTTTTCCACAATATGTGCATCTATACACTCTACATATTTAAAAGCATAATGAGTGTGTGATTTGTGAGCATGGGCATTGTGAGCATGAACATGAGACGTGTTAGGTGTAGTGTGAGCATGAGGAATCTTAGCATGAGATGTGTGCTTTTTAGAAAATTTTTCTTCAAGTTTCTTAGTATTAAAGGCACAATCTTTTAAAACTTTTTCAAAATCATTCATTTTGGATTTAAAAGAAGAAATTTCTTTTTCATCAATAATAGGAGATTTTGCCTTACAATTACTCTTGTAGGCACAAAATTCTTTTTGCATGGAAATGAAATTAGAAGAAATATCATCTTTTTCTTTAGAAACAATGACAAGTTGATTCTTAAGAAAAGCAACTTCTTTTGTAATTTTATGCATTCAAGTTTCTTGTTATCATAAGTTTCAGAAAGTTCTACAAAAGCATGCACTAGAACTTCCTTACTTACATCATCATCTTCATCATCAAGGGATTGAGGAGTTACCTTGGGTGTGTTTGCCATGAAACACATATTAGCTTGATCCACCTCCTCTTCGGACTCGCTTTCCGAATCCCATGTTGCTTTGTAGGCTTTCTTTTCCTCCGGCTTCTTTGGCTTGAAGGAGGAAGTCATTTTCTTCTTGAACTCCGGACAATCCGCCATGATATGTCCGGGTTTGCGGCAATTGTAGCATATGATCTTCCGCTCCTCTTTGCCTTCGAATTTTCTCCGGAAGTTGAACTTGTTCTTTCGGTACAACCTCTTGACATTCCGCACAAGTAGAGTTAGCTCCTCATCTTCTTCTTCGTCATCTTCATCGTCATCATTGGTGGATGAAGTCTTGAAGGCTATGGATTTCTTCTTTGAAGTAGTGGCCTCTTCTCTCGCCTTCTTCTCCATCTCATGGGTCTTTAGGTTCCCAATGAGACTAATGAGGTCCATCTCGTCCGTGTCGTTCAACTCCTTCAAGGTGGTGGCCTTGATCTCCCATGATGAAGGAAGAGCCCGAATTACTTTCCGCACCTTTTGATCGTTGAGATGTCATCACCTAATGAAGAAAGACCATTAGTGATTTAGTAAACCTTGTAGCCATACTATCAATAGACTCATCATCAAGCATTTTAAATGACTCATATTGGGACCTCAAGAGATCTATCTTAGCTCTCTTGACTTGTGAAGTTCCCTCGTGTGTGACCAATAAGTGTTGCCAAATCTCATAGGCGGATTGGCAATGAATTACCCGTTGTAAGGTCATCCTCATTCAAGGCGGTTAATAGGGAGTTTTGGGCTTTGGAGTTAGCCTCATATTCTCTAAAGTTGAAGTCGGTCCAAGTGCTCTCATCTTCATTGGGTGCTACATAGGGTTTGGTCAAAGACTTAGCCACTAAACTACCCAAAGATTGCAAATATGTAGTCATCCTAACCTTCCAAATTGGGAAATTAGGCCATCAAATTTAGGTGGGGATTTAATGTTGTCGGCCATGTTTACTAGTGATGAATGAATGAAATGAAAATGTTGATTAGCAATATTTTAAGGATCTCTCTATGGATGTTAAGCCAAACCTAGAGTCCAAGCTCTGATACCAATGAAAAGTCACCTAGAGGGGGGTGAATAGGTGACAATGCTAATCAAGGGGCAAATTAAAAATTAAAGCTACAACTATCACCAAGCAAGAGTCACAAGATGAATGCAAGCAAGTAAGTATGATGAGCAAGTAATAAGTGCAAGCAAAGTAGAGTAAGAATTGCAAGAATGTAAACCAATCGTAAACACAAGGATATGTTATCGAGGTTCGAGCACCCAGCTCTACTCCCCGCCTTCCCCAGAAGGATTCTAGCTACTTCCACTATCACAAAGATCTCAATTACAATGGAATACCCAACTCCACAATCTCAGTACAAGTAATTTCCTTAGTAGTCAAAAGACCACAAACTCTCTCTTTCAAATATCTCTTCCCTTACAAAGGTCCTTAGAGAATATTGAGTAGGAATGAAGCTCTTTTGTGTGTAAAGAAATTGAAATCAGAGAAAACTTTTGAAAACCCTTCAGAAATTGAGAGAATTTAGCTCAAAAACCAAGAACTTTGAAAGCCTTAAACTTTTGAATTTTTAGCAATAATTGTTGTTGTAACCAATCTCTCCCCAAACACCCCTATTTATAGGAGAGGGCTAGGGTTTAGGGATAAAACATATTTACTGATGTTTAGGAGGTAATTAGATCAAAATATATCCTTAAACGAATTTTTAAACACAAAAGACAAAATAAACAGCTCTTAAAAATCTGCCCGTTACTGTTCAACGGCTACATCGGTCGACCGGGCCGGTCGACCGGTAGTACAAAATTCCGACCGTTACAGGCTATCGGTCGACCGACCCGGTCGACTGATACAAACTGTGACTCAAAAATAAATATCGGTCGACTGCCCCGGTCGGACCGACAGACATGCACACGGATACGTGCATTCTGCCAGGACCTCGGTCGACTGGTCCGGTCAACCGGATCAGCCTGACACAGACTCGGTCGACTGTCGGTAGACTGCCGGTCGACCGGATCAGGTCAGAAAACGAAATATAGACAGAATTTTGAGAAGAAAAATATTTTTAACAAACTATTTTAAACAGGAATTCAGTATGTAACATAAAAAGAAATTTGTAGAAGAAAGATTTTGTACTAAAATATTTTTGTATATTTTATAGGAAATAAACTAAGAAATAGTATATGCGCAAAACGTGTGTGATTGAGCTTCAAACCTAATCTCTATTCTTTAACAAGCTATAAAACTAAAAATACAAAACCTAAGGACCTCTGAGCAATCTTCACGTCTTTGAGCCATCCAATGCCTTGCTAGTGCCTTCTCTTCTATGATCCTTCCTTGATGAGCAAATTGCCTTCCTTACTTTGTGGAACTTAGAAGTTCTTGCAATAGCTAAGCGAATGGTCTCTAAACATGGTACAAGACCTGAAACTCATCTTAAACAAAATCATTAGTACCAAATAGCACTAATTGGTTTGTCATCATCAAAACACAAAAACAATTGGAGAGTGTAACCTCTTGGGCTAACAAACCAGTTAGGAGTCATCTAGGTCTAAATCTATCCTAGAATAGCTTGGTTGAATTTTTTCTATTTTCGTTTTGACTGATTGTTTGGTGATCTTATTTGTAGTATATTCTACATGCAAGTGTTGTCAAGAGACCCAGTTACATCTAGGTTAACCAGAAGCAGTTCACCACCAAAATCAGATCTGGTTATGATTTAAACATCATCTTTACAAGAAGGTTCTATCCCATGATAACTTCTTTTATCTTGTGCTTGGCTCCCCGAAGCCAGTGGAAACAATTTGAGCTTAAGCCTCAATTCATCAACATTCTTCTCAAGTTTCATGGTCTAAAGTCCGAGGATGCATACTTTTTCATAAGAGAATTTGAGAAAGTATGTCTTATGATAAGAAAACCCCAGCTCAGAGACGATGCTGTTATGTTATGTTTCATTCCATTCTCCCTTAAGGACCTAACCAAGAAATCACTTTACAGTTTGGCAATAGATTCTGTCACATCGTGGGATGATTTTGTTATGGTCTTCTTTAAAAAATTTACCTTATCCACAAATCGCCCTCATTAGAAAGAATATTATGCAATTTAAGCAAGACTCGAGTGAACTTTTTTGGAGGTACTTTGAATATTTCAAAGATCTCCTTGCCCAATGCCCTCATCACGGTATAGTGAAGTGGCGATAGTGCCAAATTCTCTATGATGGTTTAGATTATCAAACTAAGACTCTTTTAGAAACCATGTGCCAAGGGGGATTCTTACCGAAAGATGAAAATCAAGAGTGAGAATTATTTGAGAATTTAGCTGAGAAAACCATCCAATGGGAACCAACTCCAAAAAAGTCTAGGAACATGAACCTTATCTCTACAAAAAGAGGTATCTGTTCCATAGAGTCATCAACCAGTGTAGAGGCTAAAATTGCTAGTCCAATGAGAAGATTGAAAACCTTAGAAACCAAAGATCCGGCTCCAGTAAACCAAGTTAGCTCATCCCAAGTCCCAACTTCGGGTCAAACTTACTATCAAGTTATGAACCATGTGTTCAAAGAGTGTCCTATTTTTTTGCTCAGCAAATGTTGTCCGAGCATATGAATGTGGCCTTTTCAAGGCCCCACAATAATCCTTACTTACAAACATACAATTCTAGCTGGAGAAATATTATGAATTTCTCATAGAGGCAAAACAACCATGACCACCCTAGGTCAAATTTTCCCAATCACTTCCAATCTCCCAACTATCAATATAATGTTACTAGCCAAGTTCCACAACCTTCCTTCCAAAATCCTCTAGCTAAAAAAAGTTTAATGATTAAGGCTGAACCTGCACAAAAAAAAGAGTTTGAAATTGATAATGAAATTGTGCAAAGTTCCTCAATACTACTGCTAGCAAGTGGCTATGCAGGTCGTAATCCACAAGAAGGGACTTGAAAGCGTTAAGTATTTTCTTTAAATTACTTAAATTGGTTAAAAATTTCTAGTTTTTGAAAAGAAAACAAACATGAAAGAATATTAAGTTAAAAGTAAAAGATAAGAAGAAAGAGAAGAAGGTGATGTGGTTGTTTTCTTAAAAAAGAAAACTAAGTTGGGAAAGAAAGAATTAAAATAATTAAGAAAGTATTGGTTTTAAAATCGTTTCTACACTATGAAATGAAAAAAAAGAAAGAAAGAAACTTACTCACCCTTTTCATTGAATACTTATCTCTGATTGTCAGTGAAGGTTTACCTTGGATTAAAGGCGATCAGCGCATAGCCCATAAGAGTTGGTTCGAATCCCATCCACATTACATCATCAAAATGAGTTAAGCATGAAATGTAAGACTCAAAACATATTGTTATAAGCTATCGGTGGCACTCGCAGAGGGAAGACAATTTCAATGCTATTTAACTCACTTGGATTGTAATAAAAACAAATAAAAAAAGTTAAAAGAAAGATAAACTTTAGATTAAATTGAAAAATGATGAAAGAAAGGAAAAAAGATTACATCAGTGTCACTCTCAATACAATTCTTTCTCACCTTCGCTCATGAATCTCTTCTCTAACCTAACTTTACAATTAAATAAAAAATTAAATAAATAAAAACAAAAACCTAAGTTAAAACTAGAAACAAAAAGTCTAATCCTAACTCTCTGATGGAGTGGTGCCATCTTCCTCTGAATTTTGTAGTATTTATAAGCAAAACTGAAGGGGAAGAGCGTATAAATATAGGGGGAGCAAACACTCCCCTAACGACCACAGGATTGCCGCGGATCCACGGCTCTGGTCGCGGATCCGAGGACTGGATCTGGCCAGTTGGCCAAATCCTGCGCAAGGTCCTGATTCTTCCACTTGATTTTTTAGTTTGTTCTCTGGATTTGGTGATATCTCTGTTGATCTTCAGTTAACCAAATAGATCCGTATAAATCTGATTTTAACTATATTTATTTGGTATTATCTTCTCCTTCTTTATTGATTATCACCTGCAAAAATAGACATTAAGACAAGTTAATTGCAGAGTTCATTACAGATTAAATGCAGTAATGTACTAATAAATAATGCAATACACATGTACGATCACACCTCTACACTTATCTTTTGCTTATCCTCGAGCAAAACAAATAAAAAGTAAGACATAACTAACCTATTCTAACTTACTTTTGTAGGAAATATGGTTGCACTTAGCATGTGCAACAAGCCATTAAACCTCTAAGTTATCCTAGAGGATGAGTTTTGTCTCATGAGATTTTTCAGTGAATTACACCCACAAAATCCATAAAGAAAGAAAAATAAAGTGCTAGTATTTTGAAAATGCATTTTGAAAAAGGGAAAACACATTTGAAGTAATTTTGAAAACAGTCAAGTAGTCTATAAGTCATAGGAATACCAAACTATTCATTCCTATACTTAGTCTCTATTCAAAAACTTGTTATCAATCAATGTAAGGATATAAACTATATTTCTCACCTATCTATTATTTTATCTCAAGTCATATGCACCTTTATGATCGTGAATATTTGACTTGGGATTCGTCAACTCTTACTCTTATGCCTTATTTTACACATATTATGGTGGTAATCTTGTCACACCCTGCTTCCCAAAATACGTGAAAATGGAGTCACGATGAGAGTCGACGATGTATATACGCGAGGAAAATACCCCATGCATATATGCTAAGCCTAAAGTAACCTGACTAAGCTATAAAAATATACTATCATAAATCAATATCACTACAATACTACATGCAGATGTCCACACATGATACCAGAAAAATAAGAGAATGAAATAACAATTGAAAACAATATATATAGAGAATAAAGAGTCAACAGAGATAAAGGTTAAGCAAGAGTACTAGTAATCAAATAGAGAAAACTCTAAGTTCCTCAAAATGCCTGTGATCCTCTCCAAATACCTGATCAGTAATAAATAACTACAGATCTGGTTATACAAATTCAGGGAGTCAGAACTCCTAGTAAATGTATAAGAATAAAGGGGAAGATGCACATGCATATAACTATGAGCATATGATGATAATATATAATGGAATAAGAAATGGCATGAATAATGTAAATAAACAGTAATGTGGATAGCACGCTGCAGAGTATGAGTCAAGTCAGATATACAATCAGGTGTCCAGTGTCTATCACAGTCTATATATCAAGTGGGTAGAGTCAGTCAGTTGAGTACAGTCAGTCATAAAATACAATAAACAGTTTATCATTATTGATTAAGTCAGCGAACTCCAATTGTCACATGCAGTAGACGCATCCCATACCATACCTACCACACGTGCCAATCGAGGTCGTAAGTTATTCAAACTAATCGGTTAGAGACATTATTCATATATTAGGTGGGTCCTGTATATACCCAGGACCACAGCCCAGATGTCTGCTGCTGAACCAGGTCGTACTGCCTGTTCGAAAAATAGCAAGAGCAGAAGTTTAGAGTAAACCATGAAAGTCCGTGTATCAATGTTCAAGCTTTGGATATGAATGTAGAGTTAATATGCTCCTTCGAACTACCGTTTATAGCAAAAGCTATAACGGGTCGTATCCGCAGGGAGGACTTGCGATGGAAGCTTTCTTAGTTCTTGTTGTTCTTGTTTTTGGAAAGAAAATGAAAGTTATTCTTTGTTTAAGGATTGAAAAGAAAATGAAGTAACAAGAAGATAATGAATCCTTTTGTGTGAAGAAAAGAAGAATGAAAGCGAGGAAGGTAAATGAAAACGATGAATGAACTGGTGTTTGGAAAAGTAGAAAAAATGGATTTATTTGAGAAAGAAAGTTTCTTAAAAATTAGAAAATTTTTTACCAGATAGAAGAAGGCCATGAAACTCTGCCCGTGCACCGTCACTGCCTGTCCCAAGCCAGGATACAGGAGGAGGGTTGTGGTAGGCCTGTGACAGCCAACGTAAAACATTATCACATACTATGAACATGAACTAAGAACTAAATTTCATGGGGCATTCTCTACTGAGCGACACGCTACATCAGAGCCCATGTGTAGTGAAAAGTGGGCAAGGATTGCTAGGTCGTCGTCCAGAAACGACGCACCACATCGACACCCGAATGTGGTGTCAAATGAGCAATGGTTTTCACACTTTTATGAGCAGGTAAGGCAAAGAATTTAGCTCATGAATATAGGATTAGGTTAGCATCATGGAACATAAATTTTCTTACAGGTAGATTAGCAGAGTTAGTAGATGTTATGGTTAGATGGCATGTTAGTATTTTGTGTGTGCAGGAAACTAAGTGGGTAGGTGAAAAAGCTAGAATTATAGAGCCTTGGGGTTATAAACTTTGGTATACTAGTAGAGATAAAAATCATAATGGGGTGGGTGTGATCATAGATAAATAATTGTTTGAGGATGTAGTGGAGGTTAGGAGAAAGGGTGATAGAATTTTACTAATTAAACTTATTTTAGGTAGGGAGATTTTAATGTTATTAGTGTCTATGCACCACAAGTAGGACTTGATGAGTCAAGTAAGCGTCAATTTTGGGAGGATTTAGATGAGATTGTGCAAGGCATACTCATTAGAGAAAAGCTTTTCATAGGTGGTGACCTCAACGAGCATGTAGGAACTAGTCGTTTGGGTTTGATAGTGTATATGGAGGACTTGGTTTGGGGAATGAAATGAACCAAGTAACTCAATTCTAGATTTTGCTTTGTCATATGATTTGATCTTAGCGGATACTTGGTTTAGGAAGAGAGAGTCTCACTTGATCACTTTTAAAAGTGGATCAAGTGTGAGCCAAATAGATTTCTCTTTAATTAGAAAAGTAGATAGAGGTTGTTGTACAGATTGTAAGGTAGTACCGGGTGAGAGTGTGGTAACCCAACATAGACTCTTAATTTTAGATGTCCGGATAAGAAGGAGAATTAGAAAGATTAAATGTAAGTTAGATCCTAAGATTAAGTGGTGGCGGCTAGAAGAAGGTAACTAAGGAGTTTTTGTAGATCGAGTAGTACATGAAGCAGATTGGAAAGCCCAACATGATCCCAATACAACATGGAACAAAATTGCTAGCTACATTAAAAGAGTAGCTAAAGATGTACTTGGTGAATCATGGGGTAGTGCTTCACCATATAAGGACACATCATGGTGGAATGATGAGGTAAAAGCTGCTACTAAGATCAAATAAGACTCTTATAGAGATTTGAAGAAAAATTGTGATGGAGTGAGTTTTGAGAGGTATAAGCTAGTCAAGAAAGAGGCTAAGAAAGCTGTTCAGAATGCAAGAGCTAAAGTGTACAACAAGCGTATGAGAAGTTGGACGCCAAAGAAGTTGAAAATGATATATATATATATATATATATATATATATATATATATATATATATAATATATATATATATATATATATATATATATATATATATATATATATATATATATAGAATTACTCGAATAAGAGAGAGAAAGACTAGAGACTTATGTACTGTGAGGCGTGTCAAAGATGAGGATCAGAAGGTTTTAGTTCGAGATGAAGAAATCAAAGAAAGATGGAGAGAGTATTTTGACAAATTGTTCAATGATAGTTTCTACTCAAGACTTGGATGACCTTACCATTCAGTGCCAGGATATGAACCATAATTATATGCGCAGAATTGGCAAATCTGAAGTTAAAGAGGCCTTGAAGAGGATGAAGTCAAGGAAAGCTGTTGGCCCGGATGGAATCCCATTAAGGTATGGAGACGCTTTGGAGATGTGGACATGAGATGGCTGAGAAACCTCTTTAACAAGATCTGGATATCTAAAAAGATGCCAAATGAGTGGAGAAAAGTACCTTAGTACCTCTCTATAAGAGCAAGGGTGATATCTAGAGTTGTTCAAACTATCGTGAAATAAAACTCATTTGTCACACCATGAAGCTTTGGGAAAGGTAATTGAACACAGGTTAAGGCAAAATGTTACAATATCAGATAACCAATTTGGGTTCATGCCGGGGCGATTGACGACAGAGGCTATTCATTTGCTTCGTCAAATTATAGAGCATTTTCGAGAGAGGAAGAGAAATTTGCATATGGTCTTTATTGATTTAGAAAAAGCTTATGATAAGGTGCCAAGAGAGGTATTATGGTGGACATTGATAAAAAAGAGAGTTTCCATCAAATATATTGACATAATCAAGGATATGTACAATGGAGTAGTGCCAAATGTCAAAACTTGTGGAGGCATAACAAGCGATTTTTCTGTCACAATTGGATTGCATCAAGGATCTACATTAAGTCCATTCTTATTTGTCATAGTGATGGATGAGCTTACTAGAGCTATTCAGGATGAGATACCGTGGTGTATGCTATTTGTTGATGATATTGTCCTAGTCAATGAGATGAGAGCTGGGGTAAATGCCAAATTAGAGTTATGGAGGCAAACTCTAGAATCTCGAGGTTTTAGATTAAGCAGGACCAAAACAGAGTATATAGAGTGTAAATTCAGTAAAAAGAGAATTCGAGATTATAATATTGTGAGATTAGATGGACAAGAAATATCGATGAGCATTCATTTTAAGTACTTGGGTCTATTATCTAAAAGGATGGGGAGATCGATAGTGATGTCAACTATAGGATCCAAGCCGGCTGGTTGAAATGGAGGAGCGCAACAGGAGTTTTATATGATCGTAACAGTCTATTATGGCTGAAAAGAAAGTTTTATCGGACTGCTATTAGGCCAGCTTTGTTACATGGCACAGAATGTTGGGCTATAAAGATATATCATGCCTAGAAGATGAGTGTAGCAGAGATACGCATGCTTCGTTGGATGTGTGGTAACACGCGGAGAGATAGGGAGAGAAATGAGGATATTTATACTAAGATAGGTGTAACCTCTATAGAAGAGAAGATGAGAGAAAATTGCATACAATGGTTTAGTCATGTGTGACGTAGACCTACAGACTCACCAGTCCGGCGAGTAGAGCGTACCAATTTTGGGCAAGTTAAAAGAGCGCAGGGGAGACCCAAGAAAACATGGATGGAGGTAATACGACAAGATATAAAGGCTAAAGGTCTTAGTGAAGGCATATTGCTCGATAGGAATGAGTGGAGAAAGCTGATCCATGTGCCCGATCCAGCGTAATTCTCTTTAGGTTCATGTGGCCTACCCCAAATACTTGGGATAAATGACTTAGTTGTTGTTGTTGTTGTTGTAGAAAGAAGGCCATGACTAACTAACAACTCTACATTACAAACTTACTAATCTCTTGGATGATTTGTCCCTCATGTAGATTCATTGGCATATTGTCCATCTTACTTCATCAAGTCAAAGAGTTGTCCAAATTTGTTGAGGTGTTCCTCTCTTAGCTTGGTTAGGTGACATCCTTGGATCATAGGCTCCCAATAGGTTCACAAGAATGAAACTTAAGAATTTGATATTCACAATTTAGACATGCATAACAAGAATGTTAGGTTCATTAGATCATCAAAGCCATAATTTAGCTAGCATGAAATAAGAAGCTATTGCATTAATTTGTTAGCATACTAAGGTGATCACATCATCATGTTCCATCAAGGCTCTTATTAAGCAAACATGGCTCTAAATGAAACGCACATGAATCATATGGATGGAATCACAAAACCATTATTAATATTAAAAACAACACTTATCTTTATTGAAAATTAAAGAGACTTGTTAAGCACAAGACTAAGAATTATAAACATCCAATGAATCATAAGAGTTAGCATCACCCAAGAGTTAGTAGTCAGTAGTGTTAGAGGTTAGTCATTTAGAAGGTTAGTTATCCATGGAAAAGTAAAGCAAAGAAGAAAACATAGTAGATTAAAGTGCAAAAAATTAAAAGCTAAAAAGTAAATAGCAAGAATTAAAAGAGAAAGAAATTAGAGGAGGAAGAACATGAGCTTTGCATTTGATTGTCACTCTTAAGTAAATAGATATGTCCTCTCTCTTTACAACAGAGGTCCTAGGGGTCTTTATATAGGCACCAAGAGCTCATCGCTTTCAATTGCAGTCGTAGGATTAAACACTACATCAACGTCCCAGGGCTTGCCGCGGATCTACGGCAAAGACGCATTTCAACGGCAGAATCTTGGTCGTTATATCAGCGATCGCGCTAACAAGCTGTCTCTGCCCAGGTGTACTATGGGAGATTCTAGAACCATGAGGATACTTTCTGGTTCATTACAGATGTGGGCTTCTTTGGATTGGGCTCTTTTAATCCCTTTAAATCCTTGAATTAGCTTGAATTTGGGTCTTCCTCTTCATTAAAGAGTAGACCTGAAATTTAAGAGAAACAACCATTAAAAAGCTTATTTTTATTGATAATATGCATGAATATGTGATGCAAAATGATACAAAATTGAGCACTAATCTCACCCCCATACCTAGCTTTTGCTCGTCCTCGAGCAAAATAAGTAGAAAAAATAAAATCCTAACTACATTATTACACCACTTTCGTACGTGACATGATTGTATTGAGTGTGTGCAATAAGCCGTTAAACCTCTAGGTTACCCTAGAGGAGTGTTGTCTCCTGAGGGTTTTTAGCGGAGTGATTTTTCTCAAAGAAAGAAAAAAAGAAAGAAAGTTTATGATCCATTTTTGCAAAAATTTAAGTGATCTTCTGGTTTTAGGTTCTCATTATAAGTCTTCATTTGAAGTTTTATCCTTCAATTAAGGTTATGTTTCAAAAATAGAAAGAGCATCAGATTTTGTATCAAGCCTAAAATATATACATTTATATATATATGAGAAATTGTTCTTAGACTATGATACCTTTATTTATATTTTATTATTATTATTATATATATATATTTATATATATATGCATATTTGCACTTATTTATTTTCCTTAGCTTCATTAGGCTTTCTAATTTACCCATGTAGCGAGCCTTTCACGGATAATTCCCAGACCAGATGATCTTAGGGCACCAGATTAGGATACATCCCTAAGGTTCAAGGACTCGAGTAAATAAGACCACGAATGCTAAGGACTCAACCACCTTTAGGCGTGACTGGTCATGCTTCTTAAGGAACAACTAACCAGCTTAATAGGTGATTAAGTGTTTATTTATTTTTAAGATTTTGTATTTTATATAAATAAAGGTACTAAGTCTTTGTTTAATCCGTCAACATGTAAATGTATATAATACTTAGGAAAAATTCAAAATCTAATTAATTTTCTATTCTTTCTTTCTTAACCTAAAAGTCCAACAATTCTTCATATTTTAACTTATATCAAGAAATCCTACTTTAGAGTTTCCCTAATGAAATCACCTAGAGGGGGGGTGAATAGGTGATGGCTATATGAAATATGGCAATAATGCGGAATTTAAATCTACTTAAAACAATAAGCACAAATTAGAATGCTTGCAAGATATAACGCAATAAGTAAAGCAAGTAATAAAGAGATTGAGTTTAGAGAAATTTGAGCAAACGCAAACACGAGGATATGTTTCCGAGGTTCGAGCCACGCTCTACGTCCCCGCCTTCACACTTGAAGGATTTTCACTATTGTTGATCCCACTGGATCTCCAATACAAGGACACACTTGTCCTATCTCTC
This sequence comes from Agave tequilana, assembly GCA_038442645.1. Classification (NCBI taxonomy): domain Eukaryota; kingdom Viridiplantae; phylum Streptophyta; class Magnoliopsida; order Asparagales; family Asparagaceae; genus Agave; species Agave tequilana. The sequence goes on from JAVJIF010013245.1 coordinate 25,052, forward strand.
GTGATGCCGCAGCACCACTTGGAGCACACTAGCTCGCTTGAGGCCGATGCCTCTACAACTTCGCTCAAGAAGAAAATTGATCACACTTGATCACAAAAAGCTCACTTAGCACAATCCTATAACCAATATGTAGAGATAGTATTTGGGATTGTGAAGTGCAAAATGACTAGAGTGAAGTAGAGGGATTTGCTTCAAGTAGGTGTTTGGAAATTTTGGCTTTGATGAAAATCTTTTCTAAAATGAAAGGCTTTTGAAAACTTGTAAATTAATTGTAAATCTTGTGTCTTATCATGTTGAAATGACCACCTATTTATAGGGATGAAAAGACTAGGTAACAGCCAGAGAAATTCGTTGGGGTGAGATCCCAACAAAAAATCTGTCAGAAAATAGAGCTGTTGGAGTCTGTCAGACTTTTCTGACAACTGCCGGTCGACCGGGCGGGTCGACCGTCAACGGTCATATTTCTGACCGTTGAGGTAAAACGGTCGGCCGCTCGGTCGACCGAAATAAACAGAGAGCACTGACAAGTGCCCGGTCGACCCGAGCGGTCGGCCGACGTGCACACATGCACAGTCGTGCACGTCGGTCGACAGGGTCGATCGACCGGTGACTGTCAGATCTGTTAAAACAGATTCTGAAAGAAGGAAAATTTTGGTTTGAAGGATTTTGGTTTAGGGATCTATATATGAGGTTCTAGACCTTATAAAACTAAGAGTATGATCATATATCAATACTCAAACATGTTAGATCATTTTGATAAAAAATCCTTTTTAATAAACTTGTTTTTCTTAAAACTAGTTTTCCAAAACATGATATTTCTAAAACTAATTTCCAACTTAGTTTTGACAAAATATTCTGAAATAAAGATTCTTTTTAAACCATGAAGCAAACTAAGTGTGTGTGAGTGACAATCCCAAATAATCTACCTCTATCATCTAGGTTTTGACAAAATGTCTAAAAAGAAAAGTAAAATACAAATCTTGATCTTTTCTTCAATGTCTTGATCCCGAAGCTTTCTACCGTGCTTGGCTTGGGAATGCAAATCTTTAGCGGCGTCCAAACTTGTGAGTCTTGATGGTGGAGCCGTCAAATCAACTCGTTTTAAACCTGAAATTCTTTTAAACAAGATTGTTAAATACATAACTAAATATGGTTTGTTATCATCAAAATATCCACCGACATATTGGGCTAATGGCCTTTGGGCCAACAATCTCCTCCTTTTTGATGATGACAAAACATATATAGTTATTTCAAATATTTTGGGTAGAGACTTCAAGTGAAGCTCCCCCTTAACACATGCATATAATAAAAATATACTCAGGCATAGATAAATGGCGCAAATGAAAAACAATCATACACATGTCCATGCCAGACATTACTCATGTCATAAATAAAAGATAACACATGTTCATACATAAGATAAACAACACATGTCCACAAATACATGTCCACAATAAAATACCAAAAAAAAGTTGTCCAACACAAAATACAAAATACATCACACAAAATATATACATCACACAAAATATAAGAAACAAAATATAAGTCCAAGTGAAGTCTCTCCAGAATATCTCTCCTCCTGAATATCTCTCCCCCTTTTTGACATCATCAAAAGGGGAAGTCACTCATCATCGTCGTCGTTCTCATCATCGTCCTCCTCATCGTCATCCTCATCGTCATCTGCAGCCATCTCCACATCCTCATCATCATCACCATCATCATCAGAAGAAGAAGCTGCCTCCTCTGGATCAATACCTGCAACACCAGGCTGTGGTGGTGAAGAGGCAGAAGGAGCCCTGACAGGAAATGGAGGACCGGAGGAAGGAAGCAATCGGGCAAATGTCGTGGGATCTGAACCAAGCATGTTGAGCTTCACAAAGAGTGCCTCAAATTGCGAATCCACGAATCGCATGGAGTCAGCAAAATAAGACATGTCATTGCGAAGTCCTTGAAACGCGAGTCCATCTCCGCGCGATGTGCTGCATCCGCTGCAGAAATCTGGGTCAGTTGCTGCTCGACCCAAGACTGATGTGCCTGAATCTGAGTATGAAGCTCAGATGAAATGAGGGCCTGAAGATCTGAAGATATGGAAGGCCCAGGAGCGGAGGAAGTCCCTAGGGCAGAAGAGGACCCTAGGGCATGAGCAGGAGGAACAGGAGGCTGCTCAGGGGCGGGAAGACGCGCCCTGGCTTGCATCCTCTTCAAAAGGGTGCTATCCAAGTTTACTGATGGTTCAGTGGGAGACTCAGACTAAAGATCAAAACCCAGTTGTTTGAGGAGATAAGTGATGAGCATCCCATAAGGCAAATGCCTACCGGGCATACGGATTTGATCAGAAGCCATGTGTGAAGCTATGAAGCGGGGGATATTAATCTTAATGCCTCTCAGAAGACAAAAGACTATCAGAGGAACAGGACCCCTAGCATGACTGTACTCCCCAGACTTGGGTAAAATGTTGTAGAAAACAAATTTAGCTAGGACTTGGGCGGTGAAAGTGAACTTGTTCACCTCCTCATTCCTTACTAAATCGGGGTTGTCATCCCCGTGAATCAAAGTGGACGCGGTGAGCGCAGACTCACCGGCCGGATACTCGAAATCATGAAGATCAAAAGAGTATACATCAACTCCTCCATGGGAGAGATGCAACAAATCAGCAAATTTTTCTAGAGGAATGTCAATGTCTCTCCCTAGAACTCTAGTCCTAACACGGTTTCCCTCGAAAGCAAAATTTGAATAGAAGTAAGGCACGAGAGAGGTATAAATCGGTTCTCTAATGGCCATAAACTGATCCAATAAATTATTTCTCAAAATATGAGGGATGTTAAGGTGCTCAAAGTCTTGGAGAATAACACATCTCCCAGAAATGATGGTTCTTTTAGACAGGAGGATATACCTATTCTCAGCAAGATCATTTACAAAAGGGCGTTTAGGTCTAGTGGAAGAGGATGAAGGAACTACAGATTTCCCTTTATCAGTTCTAGATCTCTTAGACATGATGAAATTTTGGTTAAAATTGAAGGATCTAGGTTAAAATTGAGAGATCTAGTTTAACAACAATTAGAGCTTGATCTAAATACAGATGAAACAAAGGATCTTGACAAGAGATAGATGAACACAAACTAGAGAGCAAGATTGACCAGAGAAATCGAATTTTACCTGAAGGAAGAAATTAAGAACCCTAGATTGAAAATTCCCTGAAAATGAACAAAGAACAGGCCTGAAGATGATGATCCAGTGAAAATCCGAGAGTATGGGGCTTGGATTTGAAGTGGATTAGAGTGAGATGAGAGAAATAGAATTTTTAGAGAGAGGGAGAAGAGGGATCGCCGGTGAGAAATGAGAGAGAGAGAGAGAGAAACGGGCTTTAAATAAAGTGGGTAGGTGGCAGATTCTCGACGTCCGGTCGACCGGTCCGGTCGACCGAAAAATCCGGAGAGCTCTGACAGACGAAACGGTCGACCGCAGCGGTCGGCCGAAATTACCCGAGATCTCTGACAGATAAAACGGTCGACCGCACCGGTCGGCCAGCAACAGATAAGAAAAAAATATTCTTCCAGGCAAGGTCGGTCGGCCGGAACTCAGAGCCGGTCGGCCGGTCTTGCCCAAAATCTGTCAGCAGAAAAAGATCCTAAAAATAATTTTAAAAATAATATCTTTAACATAATAACAAACAGGATATATTCAAAACAACAAGTTTTAAATCTTCATTAGTTATAATATCAACAAAATTTACATAAGACATTTTAATTTTTATGTTTCATATAAAAACAAAGATTTTAGAGATGTTGAAGCCGAATACCCGGTGAAGGGTTTTGAACTTCATCCTCGAGATTCCTCTTAATATGAGTTGAGGTGCGCAATTGTCATCTCTAATGTATTTGCTTTAAATATGAATTTTAAATATTTATTTTAGTTTTTGACAAAAAATTGAGTATATATATATATATATATATATATATATATATATATATATATATATATATATATATATATATATATATATATATATATATATATATATATACATACATACATATATGATCAAAACTAGACATGTGGACACAAAAAAATATATGACATAAATACAAGATATCAAACAAGGCATATACACAAGCATAATGGAAATGTAAGTTTACACTAACACATGTCAATGTAGCACAAAAGTAAACTAACAATCCTATGCATTTGTATATATAAACAAAATAAAAACTTTTAAATGGAGAAGTTACCAAACGAGGGCAATCTCCAAAATAGGTGCGTCCATGATAGTGATGCAAGCGCGATGTGATCTTTGAGCCTTGATGCATCCACCACCCGGGCACCGCCTCCCACTAAGTCTTGGAGGATGAAGACCCACCTGTATCAACTAAATTCGGTGTGTCTTTTGGTACCCATATCTTCTTGGGTCCTTTGGGATTAGTGCCGGGGCGAACCCAAACATGTTTATTATTCATGTTATGTTTAGCAAAACAAAATTTTTCTAAATGGCCTTTGCGGCCACCATGTGTGCAAACATAAATCCTACCACTACCATACATGTAAGCATGCTTGTGAGTGTGTGCATGTTTCCGTGCATGTGTATGGTGAGTGAGTTTCCCTTGGGTTACCCCTTTGGGAAATCTAGATGCAAATTTATTTAAGTCAAATGCACATTTTTTAAGAGTTGAATCTAAGACATCAACCCGTTTTTGAATTTCAACAAAATCATTTTTATCATATGAAGAAATAGAAGTTTTTCCTTTACAAGCTAATTTATAGTTTTCAAAATCAATCTTTATTTTCTTAAAAGCCATAGACAAATCATTTTTCTCCTTTTAATAGTGTTAATTTTATCTTTTAAAGAATCATTTTCTCTTTTTAGTTTCTTATTATGAGATTGAGAAATCTCATACCTATGTTGAAGTTCTTCAAAGAATTGGGCTAACTCATCCATAGTTAATTCATCATCATCTATGGAGTTGTCGAGTGTTACCTTAGATGCATCGTCTCCATGTGCCATGAAACACATGTGTGCGGCGTCGTTCTCCTCTTCGGATTCCGACTCCGTATCGTCCCACGTGGCTACCATAGCCTTCTTCTTCTTTGGGCCGTTCTTGGAGGTGGTAGCTTGGAGAGCGGGGCAATCAGCAATGAGATGTCCGATCTTCTTGCAATGGAAGCAAAGACCGGGCTCCTCTCTTTTCCTTTCGAATCTTCCTTGAGGTTTCCCTCTTCGGAAGTTGCTTTGTCTCCCCTTCTTGTAGAACATCTTGCCCACCTTCCGGATGAGCATGGCAAAGTCCTCATCGCAATCTTCCGATGAGTCTTCCTCATCATGGATGGTTGGAGTGGCTTTGAAGGCGAGTGCTTTCTTCTTTAGCGCCTCCCTTTCTTCTCTTACTTTCATCTCCATCTCATGTGTCTTGAGATTTCCGATGAAGCCGGAGAAGTCCATCTCCTCCCTATCGTTGAGCTCCTTGAGGGTGGTTGCCTTTACTTCCCAAGCTTTGGGAAGAGCTCTAATGACCTTCCTTATCTTTTGGTCATTGTCAATCGCATCACCTAAAGAAGATAAAGTATTTGTTATTTTGGTGAAACGAGTGAGCATGTCATCAATGCTCTCATTCTCAAGCATATAAAAATTCTCATATTGAGAACGTAGCAAGTTTAAGGGCTTGTGTTAATGCATATTGTGCCCTAGCATTGGCCTCATAGTCCTTGGTGGTGTCCTCGGACCATGTTCTCTCATCGGTGAGAGGTTCTATAAATTCTTTTGTTATGGCCCTAGCAACCCTAACTCCTAAGGACTTAAGGAAGAGGTTCATCTTGACCTTCCAAATAGGGAAGTTCAAGCCATCAAATTTTGGTGGGGACTTGATGCTAGAAAAATTAATTGAAGCCATGGATAATGAATATGATGCTCAACAAATGAAGAATGCAACAAATGATATAGCCAAATACAAGGATCTCCCTAAGGTGGTTAAACCAAATAGTAGGGTTAGGCTCTGATACCAATTGAAATCACCTAGAGGGGGCGTGAATAGGTGATGGCTATATGAAATATGGCAATAATGCGGAATTTAAATCTACTTAAAACAATAAGCTCAAATTAGAATGCTTGCAAGATATAACGCAATAAGTAAAGCAAGTAATAAAGAGATTGAGTTTAGAGAAATTTGAGCAAACGCAAACACGAGGATATGTTTCCGAGGTTCGAGCTACGCTCTACGTCCCCGCCTTCACACTTGAAGGATTTCCACTATTGTTGATCTCACTGGATCTCCAATACAAGGACACACTTGTCCTATCTATCGTGATGTCGCAACACCACTTGGAGCACACTAGCTCGCTTGAGGCCGATGCCTCTACAACTTCGCTCAAGAAGAAAATTGATCACACTTGATCACAAAAAGCTCACTTAGCACAATCCTATAACCAATATGTAGAGATAGTACTTGGGATTGTGAAGTGCAAAATGACTAGAGTGAAATAGAGGGATTTGCTTCAAGTAGGTGTTTGGAAATTTTGGCTTTGATGAAAATCTTTTCTAAAATGAAAGGCTTTTGAAAACTTGTAAATTAATTGTAAATCTTGTGTCTTATCATGTTGAAATGACCACCTATTTATAGGGGATGAAAAGACTAGGTAACAGCCAGAGAAATTCGTTGGGGTGAGATCCCAACAAAAAATCTGTCAGAAAATAGAGCTGTTGGAGTCTGTCAGACTTTTCTGACAACTGCCGGTCGACCGGGCGGGTCAACCGTCAACGGTCATATTTCTGACCGTTGAGGGAAAACGGTCGGCTGCTCGATCGACCGAAACAAACAGAGAGCACTGACAAGTGCCCGGTCGACCCGAGCGATCGGCCGACGTGCACACATGCACAGTCGTGCACGTCGGTCGACAGAGTCGGTCGACCGGTGACTGTCAGATCTGTTAAAACAGATTCTGAAAGAAGGAAAATTTTGGTTTGAAGGATTTTGGTTTAGGGATCTATATATGAGGTTCTAGACCTTATAAAACTAAGAGTATGATCATATATCAATACTCAAACATGTTAGATCATTTTGATAAAACATCCTTTTTAATAAACTTGTTTTTCTTAAAACTGGTTTTCCAAAACATGATATCTCTAAAACTAATTTCCAACTTAGTTTTGACAAAATATTCTGAAATAAAGATTCTTTTTAAACCATGAAGCAAACTAAGTGTGTGTGAGTGACAATCCCAAATAATCTACCTCTATCATCTAGGTTTTGACAAAATGTCTAAAAAGAAAGGTAAAATACAAATCTTGATCTTTTCTTCAATGTCTTGATCCCGAAGCTTTCTACCGTGCTTGGCTTGGGAATGCAAATCTTTAGCGGCGTCCAAACTTGTGAGTCTTGATAGTGGAGCCGTCAAATCAACTTGTTTTAAACCTGAAATTCTTTTAAACAAGATTGTTAAATACATAACTAAATATGGTTTGTTATCATCAAAATATCCACCGAAATATTGGGCTAATGGCCTTTGGGCCAACACCTAATTCCTAAGATCAAGTTAATTTTTTTAATATTGGATAAAAAAAATTTAGAGATATAAAGAAAATTCAAAATCTAAGTTAAAAGAAACTTAAAATCCTAAAAAGAATCAAAATCTAAGTTAGTACTCACCCGCATACCTATTTCATGCATTGTCCCCAATGTATACAAATAATACATATGCATGAAATAAGGTAGTAAAAGGATATCACCCCCTCCTATGGCTCGGACCAGCAGTGGTGCTTGGACCGGCGGACTGTAATCTCCGCAAACCCTCTTCAATACGTTCCAAATGAGTGGTATGCTCCTCCTTTTGCTTTCTTAACCTAATCTGGTCCTTAAAAATTTTCTTCATCCCTTTCCATATGGAAGACATGAAGGCTCTAGAATCAGTGTGCGGGGGCTGCTGCCAAAAGGCAGGCTCTTCCTCCTCCTCTAATAGTTCCTTATAAGAGGATTCTGCCTGGCATTCTCAGGTTGGACACTAGGGGTCCAAACGGCATGTAAATAGCCGTTGTATATACTAGTTACCCGTTCTGGTTTCACAAATACGCGGTCATATGAATCGAAGACTTCAGCTGGTAGGAACTTCTTACCCAAACGAGTCAATAACACAGGATGTGAATATTTGACACCTCTAGTGCGTGTGGAGTTGGTGAAGAGAATGTTGAATATGATCGTGTTAATGTATAATGTGTGCTGCTTTACATCAGATCATAAATAATCTGCAACACTGGCCTATTGAAGGAAGTAGTATGGTCTAGGCAGAGGATAATACGTTAGATCCAGTGTCCAACACAATCTATATTCTTGAAGGTTGTACTAGCTTTGAGCCCACGGTCCTGCTCAGTGCAACGAGCACCCATGATGGTCATGTATTCTATCAAAGGAAGAGGCTCGCTATGGTGTGGGTTGCTGGGGACTTGTATGTAATTCTCTATCATATCAGTAGTGACAATGATGTTCCCAGTTGCCAGATACACAGTAAACTGATGAGCATCGAGATCTATGGTGGTTTGATCTACACTAGAGTAGAAGATTTTAACGAGTTCAGGATAATAATAAGCTTCAATCTCAGAATTATCATAAACCAATGTGAACCATCCACTCCCTAATCCTACCAAGAAACACATGGCCATATCCACTAACATTACTAAAGATCCTAGAAAAATCCTTTTAAGCAAAAATAGTAGGTGCCATGAATTGAAATTCAGAGAAGAAGATAAGAATTCGCAAATCTCCCCCGGAATTCGTAAGGGGAATCAAAGACTAAATTACATAGAGCAATCCACACAGAAACATACAGAACTTGCTGTAGATTGGGGATCTAAAAGGGAAATCGACCATAGAGAAATTTCACGGTGTACAGGAATCCACAGAGTCACCGTGGATCCGCGACTTTGGCAGAGAAAATGCGACAGAGTTAGGGAGGCAGAGGCTGGGATTATTGTGGTAGCGGGGCTTGTCTCTCCTCTCCAGATCTGATCTCAAAACTAAGGTAGAGGCACGGGAGTGGGGTTGAAGATGTTTTATAGAGGCCTGAGAAGGGTGTTTTCTCTTTTTGACCCTAGGTAAAAATGTAAATAGTTTACCTAGTTATTTCTGAATTTTTATTGGTCAAGAATGGATATATTTATAAGAGAGATAACCTAAGTGTCATTTATCAATTAAATCCTATTTTTTCATTTTCTTCCTTTCTATAATATTCTATTTATTAAGGTAAAAGAAAGAAAAAATTGGCGGTATTTACAAGAAGGGTCCCAAAAGATTTACAATGAATGACGGAGATATTTGAAGGAGGGCCTGGTCACGTGTAGACTGGGTCGCAAAGACCCAGTTCAAAAGTCTCGTGTGACTCAGGCTCAGTGGGGTAGAATGGTTTCAATCTTTGACCATTGACTTTAAAAGTGCTACCATTCTTGGGATCAGAGATTTCTACAGCACTATGAGGAAAAATTGTATGCACAAGATAGGGTCCTGACCATCGGGTCTTCAGTTTACCAGAAAAGAGGTAGAGCCTGGAATTGTATAACAGAACTTTTTGTCCAGGGACAAAATTCTTCCGATTAATGGATTAATCATGGAAGATTTAGTTCTGCATTTAAATCCGAGCATTCTCATAAGCTTCATTTTGTAGTTCTTCATGCTTGAAAATTTGTAATTTTCTTTAGTCACCAACTTTCTTCAAGCCGAAACTCAGTTGTTTAATAGCCTACAAAGCACGGTGCTCAAGCTCCACGGGCAAATGGCATGGTTTTTCAAATATCACTAGATATGGAGACATTCCTAGGACAGTTTTGTAGGCAGTCCGATAAGCCTATAGAGCATCGACAAGTTTGATGGACCAATCCTTCCTATTCTGTCCTACGATCTTCTCCAAGATGAGTTTAATTTGTCTATTTGTTACCTCTACTTATCTATTTGTCTGAGGATGGTAGGCCATGGCTAATTTGTGAGAAATAGAGTACTTCCACATTAGGGCTTCAAAAGCCCGATTGCAAAATGACTCTCGTTATCACTTATTATCGCACGGGGGCTCCAAAGCGTGAAATGATATTCTCTCTCAAAACTTGACGACAACTTGGTTTTCATTCGTCCTAGTTGGAAAAACTTTAGCCCACTTAGAAACATAATCTACGGCTACCAAAATGAATTGGTTACTATAGGACATTAGAAAGGGTCCCATAAAATCAATGCCCCACAAGTCAAAAATTTCTACTTTCAGGATTGGTGTAAGGGGCATCATGTCCTTGCGTGTGACTCGACACGTCATTTGACATTTTGCACAGAGTTTGCAAAATTAAAAGAGTCCTTGAAGAGAATGGTCCAGTAGAAATCAGTCTGGAGAACTTTCTCGGCCATTTTTCATGACAAAAGTGTCCACCACAAGCAAACTCTTGACAAAATATCAATACGATGTGATGTTTATCCTCAGGAAGACACCTTCTAATGATCTGGTCAGGACAATATTTGAATGATATGGTTCGTCCCAAAAGAAGAACCATATCTGTGTTAAAAAGCGGTGCTTGTCCTGATTTGACCAATTCGAAGGTGTTTGCCGGTAACAAGGTAATTCGCAATGTCAGCATACTAGGGTTCTTTACACATCACGAAGATGTGTTCATCAGGAAAACTTTCGTTGATTGGTACCATCTCTACTGGTGCATTAGGAATCCTTGAAAGGTGATCAGCTACCACATTTTTAGCGCCCTTTTTATCCTTTATTTCTAGTTCAAATTCTTACAAAAGAAGTATCCAATGAATAAGCCTAACCTTAGCGTCCTTCTTTTGCATTAAATACCTGAGGGCGGAATGGTCGGTGAAGATCGTTGTTTTAGATCCAAGTAGGTGATTGGTAGTGAAAAGTGCATTTTTATCATTATATTTACCATCACATTTTCATATTATTCCTATAATTCTGCACATTTACTAATATTTTATGATTTATTGTGTGCAGGCCTTGAGAAATAAAAATAAAGCAATAAAGCCTTAAAAGAAGCCCAAAAGCCCATATTCAAGCCCAATACAAAAGTTGCAATTATCAAATGTCAAAATTGCAATTACCCAAGGGCAATAGTTGCAAATACTAAAAGAAAAGGGATGGACTTCTACTCAACCCTAGTTGCTTGCAAGACAATCCTAAAGATAAAAGGAGAAGAGTTTAAAGATAAATTCGGATTCAGACTGTACACATTTTAGTATTCAGATCATAACTTTTGCTAAAGATATTCAAATCCGATGATACAAGATGCTCCAAAAAGAAGACTGGAAGACCTACAACTCTTATGTTGATCAAACTTTCCAATTCAATCCGTAGATAAGACATATTCGGTGATCAACATGATAACAAGTTGCAGGATAGAGTTGTACTGGGACTCTACTTCTTCCAACTCCTATAAATACCCCTGCAGAGCAACAGAGAAGGACACACAGAAAATACAGAGCTAAAAGCTAGGGTTTTTAGGCTAACTTGTAATCTAGGTTAGGTTTTTATTTTCGTTTTCTTTTGTGATTTTTGTAACTGAGAGGAGAGGATGCTTTCATGGAGGAAGGAGTTCATACCTGAGGTGACAGCGGTGTAAGTTTTACTTTTCCTCTATTGTTAATTGAATCGACTCGAGGTTTGTCTTTGTTCTTTTTATTTTATTCTTGTTTTATTGTGTCTCTATTTTTGTTCTATCGTTGTTCTTCTATTTTTTATTTTATGTCATTGTTTCTTTCTCTGATGACTTGCAAACCGTGAGATCTGATTGCTTCGAGACTGCCTAGCCAAAGAAGTGCCCTTGATGGCCTATGGAGATGAACAAGCCTTCTCTTTAGTTTGTCTTTTCTTTTCGTAGTGTAGATCGCGAAGGTGGACGATCCTATACGCTATACTTGAACGCCCTCCAAGACAAGGTAAGTCGTTGCAACAGATCAAAGGTAAGCAGGTTGAAGAGGTATGTATGTGTTATAGTTTTCTTTCTAATTTTAGTATAGATCCACATCTTTCACATCTTTCCAAATTCTTTTCTTCAACTTCATTGTAAATACCATTGTAACTAACAAACTAAATAAAAAAGAGATAACTTACTTAAACGCTTCCATCGCTAGTCCCTCCCTGAGGATCACGACCCGCATAGCCATTGCTACCGCGGATTAGAATTGAGCACCTTGCACATCTTGTTCTAAATCTAAAATTCTGTATTTTTTTTGTGCAGGTAAAATCTCAATCAAAATTTTGGCGCCGTTGCCGGGGAGGGACGGTAAGTTTTTCTCTAAAAATAAAATTTTTTTTTAACTAATTCTTTTATTCTTTCTGTTTGCAGGTTTAGAGAACAGGGAAACTGACAGTAGAAGTGGACATATAGCAACTCTGTGCCTCTGCCCTCGAAGGCAGAGCAGCAGAGCCTGCTACTTTGCCGCGCAAACGCGGCAGTAGCAGAGGACTACTGACTGAAATTTTTGCAGGTTTCTGAAACTGGCGATATCTGTGTACTTCTCTGTTAAATTTTGTTCTGTGATAACCCTGCTTACTGCTAATTAATTCAACAGTAAAATATTTATTGTTAATGATAAAAATTGATTAGACGTTTGCATATTAGGCACGTGTCTTTTCAATTACTTTATTTTACTATTGAAGAGTGCTGGAGCAAGGTACGTACTCATTGCATGTAGAATAGGACTCATCTCTTGGTTGATTTTCATGCTTTGAGTGAATCTTATTTACATATCTTGTACACTTGCACAAAAATATCTTAAGGGCATAACCCATTAACAAGATAAGGTGGGGATTTTATCACCCTTCCTTAGCCCAAAAATCATATCCCAAGCACTCACTAACCCAAGCCTAACTTAAAATTAGTAGACGTTGGCCCTAGGGACATCTCGGACTCAATTAGGAGATTATCCTAAGGGGGAACGGTATTGGAAATTGACTCCTGCCAAATCAGTGTCTAGGAAGGGGATTGAGGGCCGAAAGCCCGAAGATTGGTGGTTATTTAATTAAGGAACGTCTTTGACGGAAAACCTCCCACCACTCTTGCCCTGACCTGGCTGATTAACTTGTGGTCAAAGTCTGCACCCTACCTCCCGTGGACAATCTAACCAGTTAGGAGTCGTCTAGGTTATAGGTCTACCCTAACTTAGGTTAGAATTTTTTTTCTTTTTTATTTGTTTATTTATTTGTTTTCTTTTTCTTTGTTTGTGTTGGTGTGATATGGCATATAATAATAATTTTTCCAATTTTAATCCATATTACACACCTAACTATTTTTCGGATATTACCAACCCGGCATATCACAACTTTGACCAACCTAGTGTGCCGGAATGGTCTTATCCGAATGAATATAACCCATACCCCCCATCTTATGACCATAATTTTCATACTTTCAACTCTTCACAGAGTTCATGTGGTTTCGATTCCCCCGAGTCCAATTTTCAACCGACTTGTCCTCCGTCTCCACCTTGTCCACGATATTCCCAAGATTCATACTCAGATCCACCCAGTCAGAATAGACTACCATCTATCCAGGAAATGATGAGTATGCATGAGTCCAAGCAACAATTACCATCAATCGCAGACATGATTATGGGTGAGTCCACCGACTCACAACTTCATCACGATTACACTTCATCCTTTCAAGTCCAATCACAACATGATGCACCTATCAACTATGAAAGGATGCTTGCAGCCATGACTCAGGCTAGATTAGCTCGTGATTATGATATAGATATGATGGTTCAATCTTTACGTTCTCACCGTTCGGCCATTTCTGATATCGCTGACCACTCTCTTAGAGCCAACGAACCAAGTTGCTTTGGACAACAAGATTCTAATTCAGTGCCATCATGTGAACTTGCCGAAACTTCAAATTTTGATAACTTGGCAAGTTTTTCCTTTCCTGAAATAGATCTTGAGCATGAATATGATCATGAACCCCAACTTGATGATTCAATTTTGCTTCCTGATTCAATAATGACTCCGGTGTCTCCACCTGATTTCACTTTTTCTGAGTCAAATTGGATCATGTTCCAATTCATCATGAAATTGAATCACCCATTTTTGATGATCGTATTGAACTTGACCAATTTTGCAATTTTGAAAGTCCCATGGATAAATTGGCAAGTTCTCATTTTTATGAAATTGAACCCAATGAGATATGTGACCTAGATTCTCAAATCTGTGATCAAGTTAAAATTCCTGAATCATTATTGACTCCTGTTTTGTTACCCGACTTAGGTAATCTTTTAGAGTCAGTCTTGATTCCCACGCCTATCATTCCTGAACTTGAATCACCAATATTGAGTCACATTCCATTGTGGGAGGATTATTGTGGACTTGAGCTTCAACTTATTGATTTGGACCCACTTCCTGAACCTAGCCCGACTCCTGAACCCTTACTTGATTTAAGTTTCTTTCCTGAGTCGGTATTCGTTCCTGTACCTATGACGTCCAAGTCAATCATTCCATCTTTTCACACTCCATTCTGGGACAAGGCGGTTGACACAATTGACTCTGAAATTAATTATGAATTATGGAAATTTGATAGGGTGGAATTTTTAAAAAATGTTAATACAGACATCATTTTAGTGGGTTATACAAAAAAGATTTCTGGTGGGTTCCTCCGAATTCCACAAAAAGTAGATTGGGCCACATTTCGTGGACCAATTAGACCACCACCGGAACCACCACCTTAAGGTAACTTCTGCCTTCCCTTCTTCTTTTTCATGCATATATGCATTCATTCATACATTGAGGACAATGCATGAGATAAGTGTGGGGGTAGGCTTTACTAACATACTAACATAGGTAGAAACTAACAAAATTTGCTAATATAAAAAAAAATGAAAAAAAAAATTTATAAAAAGGACAATATTTTGACTTATCTTTTGAAAGAAATCTAAGTTAGTTTTAAGAATTAGGAAAATCATGATTAGGATTTCTAAAAACTTGGTCAAAATAAATAAATTGTTGAATTTTTAGGTATAGGAGAAAAAATTGAATAAGTAGTTAGTCTTAATTTTTACCTTAATGAAATGTGCATACCTAATGCATATCTAGGATTCTAAGACAAAGACCCTTGTGCCTCATTAAAAAAAAATTATAAAAAAAAATTTCACCAATTAAGCTGGATATATGTGCCTCAAGAAGCATAAGTATTCATGCCTAAAGGTGAGTTTTAAATAAAATAAAGTCCTTAGCTTTGTGGCCTAGTTCACTTGAATTTGAGTCCGCGGGGTGTTTTCTCACGTGGTGCCCTAAAGCCGACCGGTTCGGGAGCCACCGACTTTAAGTTCGCTACATGGGTGGATTAGAAAGCCTAAGAAAACTGAGAAATATTATGTATGTATTAACACATCTAATGGTCAATTAGTTAGGTATGAGGGCCTCAAGAAGCCTTAATGCTTACACGAAAGAAAATTAGATGAGTTATACATATAAAAAAAAAAGAAAAAAAAATATATAAAAGAGGCATGAGAGTCCAAGTTAAGGAATTCCTAGTAAAAATTCACAAGGATGCATATGACTTTTGGTAACGAAAAAGACTATACAAAAATCCAATTTTGATCCTTACCTAAAATGGATAACAATTTACTCTATAAAGACTAAGTTTAAGAATGAATAAAAATGAGGATCCTAAAAACTTATAGATTACTTAGTCTTTTCAAAAGTATTTCAAATATTTCCTTTTTATGGATTTTGTGGGTGCAATCCGCTGAAAACCCTCACGAGACAACACTCGTCCTCTAGGGTAACCTAGAGGTTTAACGGCTTGTTGCACATGCTAAGTGCAACCGTGATTCCTACGAAAGTGAGTTAGCTAGTTTAGTTTTTCTTTTTCTTTTTGATTTTTACTCGAGGACGAGCAAAAAGATAAGTGTGGGGGTGTGATTGGTAGTGAAAAGTGCATTTTTATCATTATATTTACCATCACATTTTCATATTTATTCCTATAATTCTGCACATTTACTAATATTTTATGATTTATTGTGTGCAGGCCTTGAGAAATAAAAATAAAGCAATAAAGCCTTAAAAGAAGCCCAAAAGCCCATATTCAAGCCCAATACAAAAGTTGCAATTATCAAATGTCAAAATTGCAATTACCCAAGGGCAATAGTTGCAAATACTAAAAGAAAAAGGATGGACTTCTACTCAACCCTAGTTGCTTGCAAGACAATCCTAAATATAAAAGGAGAAGAGTTTAAAGATAAATTCGGATTTAGACTGTACACATTTTAGTATTCAGATCATAACTTTTGCTAAAGATATTCAAATCCGATGATACAAGATGCTCCAGAAAGAAGACTGGAAGACCTACAACTCTTATGTTGATCAAACTTTCCAATTTAATCCGCAAATAAGACATATTCGGTGATCAACATGATAACAAGTTGCAGGATAGAGTTGTACTGGGACTCTACTTATTCCAGCTCCTATAAATACCCCTGCAGAGCAACAGAGAAGGACACACAGAAAATACGGAGCTAAAAGCTAGGGTTTTTAGGCTAACTTGTAATCTAGGTTAGGTTTTTATTTTCGTTTTCTTTTGTAATTTTTGTAACTGAGAGGAGAGGATGCTTTCATGGAGGAAGGAGTTCATACCTGAGGTGACAGCGGTGTAAGTTTTACTTTTCCTCTATTGTTAATTGAATCGACTCGAGGTTTGTCTTTGTTCTTTTTATTTTATTCTTGTTTTATTGTGTCTCTATTTTTGTTCTATCGTTGTTCTTCTATTTTTTGTTTTATGTCATTGTTTCTTTCTCTGATGACTTGCAAACCGTGAGATCTGATTGCTTCGAGACTGCCTAGCCAAAGAAGTGCCCTTGATGGCCTATGGAGATGAACAAGCCTTCTCTTTAGTTTGTCTTTTCTTTTCTTAGTGTAGATCGCGAAGGTGGACGATCCTATACGCCATACTTGAACGCCCTCCAAGACAAGGTAAGTCGTTGCAACAGATCAAAGGTAAGCAGGTTGAAGAGGTATGTATGTGTTATAGTTTTCTTTCTAATTTTAGTATAGATCCACATCTTTCACATCTTTCCAAATTCTTTTCTTCAACTTCATTGTAAATACCATTGTAACTAACAAACTAAATAAAAAAAGAGATAACTTACTTAAACGCTTCCATCGCTAGTCCCTCCCTGAGGATCACGACCCGCATAGCCATTGCTGCTGCGGATTAGAATTGAGCACCTTGCACATCTTGTTCTAAATCTAAAATTCTGTATTTTTTTTGTGTAGGTAAAATCTCAATCAGTAGGTATTAGCGGAATTTCTCCAACGCAAACACAACTGCTAAAAATTCCTTTTCAGTCGTTGTGTAATTGAGTTGGGCCTCATTATGCGTCCTACTTGCATAATAAATCATGTGTTGCCTATTATCAATGTGTTGTCCTAGAACAGCACCTATGGCATAATCAGAGCGTCACACATAATTTCGAAGGGTCTAGTCCAATCAGGTGCTAATATTATTGGTGCGAGATAAGTTTTTATTTTAACTCTTCCCAAGCTTGTAGACATCCCTCATCAAAATGGAAAAGCACATCTTTTCCTCAAAGATTAGTTAAAATTCTAGCAATTTTGCTAAACTCTTTAATAAACCACCTGTAAAAGCCAGCGTGCCCCAGGAAAGATCTGATGTCTTTTAAGCATTTAGGTTCAGAGAGTTTTGCTATCACCTCCACTTTAGATTTGTCAACCTCAATCCTCTACTTGAAATCTCATGCCCAAGGACAATTCCTTGTTTGACCATGAAATAACACTTTTCCCAGTTAAGTGTCAAGTTCTTCTCCATGCATCTTTGTAAGACCAACTTTAGATGATGTAGGAATTGGTCAAAGGAATCGCCGTATATCGAAAAATCATTCATGAAAATCTCCAGAAATCTTTCTACCATGTCTGAGAATAGACTGAGCATGCAATGTTGGAACGTTGCAGGAGTGTTGCACAACCAAAAGGCATTCGTCAATTTGCAAATGTTCCAAATAGACAAGTGAAAGTTGTCTTTTCTTGGTCCTTGGGAGCAATTGAGATTTGATTGTATCCTGAATATCCATTCAGGAAATAATAATATTTGTGTCCTGCCAATCTTTCGAGCATCTGATCTATAAAAGGAAAAGGGAAGTGGTCTTTACATGTGGCAGCGTTCACTTTGCGATAATCAATACAAACTCATATCTTCGTTGGAAGACGAGTCTGTACTAAATCATTCTTGTCATTCTATACCACAGTAAAGCCTGCTTTCTTGGGCACAACATAGACCAGACTAACCCACTGGATATCAGATATGGGATAAATTATCCCATAGTCTAGCAATTTCAGGATTTCAGTACGAACAGTCTCTTGCATAATAGGGTTCAGTTGACATTGTGGATCACGTTTTGGTTTGGCCTCTTCTGTCAGGTGAATCCTATGTTGTATGATGGATGAGCTGATCCCCTTTATATCGGCCATGGTCCAACCAATGGCCTCTCTGTTTTCCCTTGATACAGCAAGAAGATCCTCTTCTTATTGTTCAGTAAGATGAGAAGCTATGATTATAGGGAAAGCTTTCTTTTCACCAAAGTACTGATACTTGAGATGACTAGGAAGAACTTTCAGTTCTGAAGAAGGGATATAATCTATCAAGGGTTGTTCTTCTTGTAAAGGAATGATTGGGGTTGCATTTGCCACTCAACTGTTGATTCAACTATCTGGTCAAGATTGAAGTCATCTGACTCCAAATCAAATTCATGGTCAGACTCATATTCCAACTCCTCTTCATGTTCACTTATGAGTCTTTCAATCAAGTTCACCTCAAATGATTGGTCGTCCAAGTCCAGAAGTTATTTTTCCAGTTGGAAAACATTCACCTCTTTTGTCATGTCACCAAAAGTCAAACGCATAGACCCATTCCTCTAGTTTATAATCACATTCGTAGTTGCTAGGAAAGGTTGTCCAAGAATGACCGGTGTTTGAGCTTTTGGGTTTTGCATGGTTTGTGTTTTCAGAACGATGAAATCTACGGGGTAGATGAACTCCCCGACCTGTACAAGGACATCTGTAATTTTCTCTTGGGAATCTTTACAGAACAATCAGCTAATTGTATAATAACCTGGGTTGGACGGAGGTCGCCCAGCCCGAGTTGCTGATACACAGAAAACGGAAGCAAATTGATACAAGCTCCTAGATCAAGTAGTGCCCGGTTTATTGTGGTCTGTTCTATGATGCATGAAATGGTTGTACTCCCGGCGTTTTTGTATTTTACAGGGATGGGCCCGGTTAACAACTCACTAATGTTGGATGCGAGAAAGACCTATTTGGGAATATTTGTTTTCCTTTTCTTGGTGCACATGTCTTTTAAAATTTGACATATGATGGAATTTGTTGTATGGCATCAAGAAGAGGCACATTTATCTGGACTTGATTAAATATTTTCCTAATCTTTTTCATTTGAGCATTAGTCTTGTTGGTTGCTATCCTATTAGGGAATGGAATAATAGGCTTGTGAGTTTGCTCATCTGTTTTATCCTTTTCATTAGACTTGAACGTGGATGGTTGTGAACTTGAAGATGAGATGGATCATTCAGAACTTGTGGTGTAGTCACGGACGATTATACACTGGATTGTTGAAAACTGAGTGATCAGAAACCTTGTTGCTAACTTGTTGATCTCAGGATATGAACAGTATTGCATTGTTTTGGAATTATGTCCTCAGCTTCATTAACAGAGAAGGGGTTTTTTGGATTAGGCAATGGCGGACTTGGCAATGTTCCTTTTTATCTTTCATTACGTGAGCTAGCCAATTGACCTATTTGAACCTCTAGCCTATTAATAGCTTGGTTATGATTGTTCATCACTGAGGCTTGAGTTTTGGACAATTTATCTGTCATTCTTTCTATATCTGACATTTTCTTATCTGGATGATTTTGCTGCTGATGTTAGTTAAGCGGGCTGAAAATTGTGTTGGTAAGTCAACTGAAAATTTGGTTTATTTTGATGAAAATTGGGTTAATGGGTTTGAGCAGTGTGCTGATGTGAAAGTTGTTGTCTTGGCTGCTCAGGACCAGACTGACTTCAAGAAAAATTTGGATGATTCCTCCATCCCGAGTTGTACGTCTTGGAGTAAGGATTATAATTGGGTGTGGTGTAGGCTACATTCATACTATCAGGGAACATCTGTTGAGCCTGGCCAACTGGACACTCCTCAAATAAGTGGGTTAAGATATCGCAATAGGTGCAACCTGGACTTGGCACATGTGTTGGGTAGACCTGGTTTACTGAGTTTGGCTCCCTAGCCTCAAGTAGCTCCAATCTCCTCATCAATTGTGTGATTTTAACTTCAACAGCTATAGAGGACTAAATGGAATGCATATCAGTTCTGGAAGTTGTAGGGTTAGTATTTTTCAGGGCAAAACTCCCACTGAATGGTTTTCTCAGGCTTCATATAAGTCCCAATCTTGATCCTCACCTTTCTTTAAAGATTCTCCTTGACACACTCTGAAGGAGCTTCTTGGTCTGGTAATCTAACCCGTTATAAAGAATTTAGCCGCTTTTCTATTCCGTGGTGAGGACACTAGGCTAACAAATCCTTAAACCTTTCAAAATACTTTCACAATAGCTCATTAGTTTTCTGTCTATACTGCATAATGTTCTTCCTGATGAGGGCAGTCTTATGGATGAGATAGAATTTCTTAAGAAACACCTTAACAAAGTCATCCCATGATGAAATAGAACTAACGGGCAAGTTGTACAACCACTTCTTGGCCATGTCCTTAAGTGCAAAGGGGATAAAACTCAGCCTGACAATATCTTCCCCCGGTTGGGGAATTCTCATCATCAAGCATACTTCTTCAAACTCCTGAATGAAGAAGTATGCATCCTCATATTCTAAGCCATGGAACTTAGGGAGTGTGTTTATACATTAGGGCTTCAGCTCAAAGTTGTTTCCATTAGCTTTGGGTAATATAATGCAGGAGGGAAGTGAAGTACGAATCGGGTAAAACTTGTCTTGGAGTGAAACGTGATTGGCCATGATTGAATTTATCTCAGGAGGTGGTATGTGTGCAAGTGTAGTATCCCTAACAAGTCTTGATGTAACTAGATTCCTATACCACTCTTGCATGCACAACAAAAACAATGTTCACCTAACAAACAATCGGAAAAAGGAAAATAACAAACAATAACAAAGAAAAAATAATCACCAAGCCTATCTAGGATTCCTGGACCTAGACGACTCCTAACTGGGCGATTCTCTAGGGAAGGTTGTTGCTTGAATCAGACCACCAGCTAATCAGCCATGTAGGGGCAAAATACGACAGGAGGTATCCGTGCGTAAGCAATGGGCCTTAATTGCGCCAATTGCGCC
The DNA here is from genome assembly GCA_038442645.1 of Agave tequilana. Taxonomy (NCBI): domain Eukaryota; kingdom Viridiplantae; phylum Streptophyta; class Magnoliopsida; order Asparagales; family Asparagaceae; genus Agave; species Agave tequilana. Next base: position 46,383 of record JAVJIF010013245.1, read on the forward strand.
AAACCACGGTATCTTCGAGGCTTAACCTCTTAATCCCCAGCCATAGACACTGATTTGACTGAAGTATAATTCAAAATAAGTTCCAACCACAGTTAATCTCCTATTGAGTCTGGATGTCCTTAGAGGCCAACGTCTATCAATTTTTAGATTAAGCTTAGAAGTGTGAGTGCTTGAAATGTTATTTTTGGGCTAAGGGAGGGTGATGAAATCCCCACCTGATCTTGTTTATTTGGGTGGTGCCCTTAAAGTCAATTTGTGCAAGTGTACAGAATATGCAAACAAGATTCACTCAAATCGATTAAATCAACCAAGAGATGAGTCCTATTGTATATGTTATGTACATGTATCTTGCTCCAGCACGTTTCAACAGTAAAGTAAAAGAATTGAAATGACACGTGCCTAGGATGCAAACGTCTAATCAATTTTTTAAATTTTCAACAAACTTTTTTTTTCTGTTGGTTATTAGCAAGATCTTAGTGATGGCATAGAAGAAATAACTATTGCAATAAGCTAGATTTTGCAAAGCAAGCGGCCTTGTAAAAAAGATTATTAGTAGTCAACTCCTTCCTCCGCAGAAACACGGCAAAAACCGAGAATACGCGGCAAGTTGGAGGGTACTTGGTCTCTGCTTTCTAGAGCAGAGGCCCAAGACCACTTATATATTACTGCAATGCTTAGTTTCCTGTTTCCAAAACCTGTAACCTACAATAGAGAAGAGAAATACATTTAGTTCAAAAACTAACTAAAACCGTTGCCCTCCCGGCAACGGCGCCAAAAATTTGTTCGAAAAAGAGCAAGAGCAGAAGTTTAGAGTAAATCGTGAAAGTCCGTGTATCAATGTTCAAGCTCTTGATATGAATGTAGAGTTAATTTTCTCCTTCAAACTACCGTTTGTAGCAAAAGCTATAATAGGTCATATCGTATGGAGGGCTTGCGATGGAAGCTTTCTTAGTTCTTGTTGTTCTTGTTTTTGGAAAGAAAATGAAAGTTCTTTTTTATTTATTCAAAAAGAAAACGAAGTAAAAAGAAGATGATTAATCCCTTTGTGTGAAAAAAGAAGAATGAAAGCGAGGAAGGTCGGTGAATGAAATGGTGTTTGGAAAAGTAGAAAAAAATAGACTTTGTTTGAGAAAGAAAGTTTCTTAGAAATTAGAGAAGTTTTTATCAGATAGAAAGAAGGTCATGACTAACTATCAACTCTACACTACTAACTTACTAATCTCTTGGATGATTTGTGCCTTATATAGATTCATTGGCATATTGTCCATCTTGTTTCATCAAGTCAAAGAGTTGTCCCAATTTGTTGAGGTGTTCCTCTTTACTTGGTTAGGTGATCTTCTTGGATCATAAGCTCCCAATAGGTTCACAAGAATGGAACTTAAGAATTTGAGATTCACAATTTAGACATACATAACAAGAGTGTTATGTTCATTAGATCATCAAAGCCATGATTTAGCTAGCATAAAATAAGAAGCTAGTGCATTAATTTGTTAGTATACTACGGTGATCACATCATCATATACCATCAAGGCCCTTGTTAAAGAAATAAGGCTCTAAATGAGGAACACATTAATCATATGGAGGGAATCACAAAACCTTTATTATGATTAAAAATAACACTCATCTTCATTGATAATTAAAGAGACTTGTTAAGCACAAGACTAGAAATTATAAACATCCAATGAACCACATGAGTTAGCATCCCTAAGAGTTGGTAGTTAGTAGTGTTAGAGGTTAGTTAATCATGTTAGAAGGTTAGTTATCCATGGAGAAGTAAAACAAAGAAGAAAACATAGTAGATTAAAGAGCGAAAAATTAAAAGCTTGAAAAAAAATCGAAGGAATTAAAAGAGTAAGAAATTAGAGGAGGGAGAACATAAGGTTTGCATTTGATTGTCACTCTCAATTACAGAGACCTCACTCTCACCCTCTCTCTTTTCTGGAATCTAAAAAGGAGAAAATAAAATTACAAGAGAAAACTAAAGAAGAACCTAAAAAATCCTAATTCGTCTCCTAAAATTTATGGCTATCTCCCCACTCTTTACAACAGAGGTTCTAGGGGTCTTTATATAGGCACCAGAAGCTCATCGCATTCAATCGCAGCCGCAGGATTAAACGCTACATTAACGGCCCATATTCTGCCGCAGATTTGCCGCCAAACTGTGTTTTCGCCAAAGCCTTGTTTTCGCAGCAGAATCTTAGCCGTTATGTCAGCAATCGCGCTGACAGACTGTCTCTGCCCAGGTGTACTGTGGGAGCTTCTAAAACCACAAGGATATTCCCTGGTTCGTTATAGATGTGGGCTTCTTTGGATTCCGCTCTTTTAATCTCCTTTAAATCCTTGAATTGGCTTGGATTTGGGCCTTCTTCTTCATTAAAGAGTGGACCTGAAATTTAAGAGAAAAAGTCATTAAAAAACTAATTTTTGAAAATGTGATGCAAAATGATACAAATTTGAGCACTAATCACCGCCAGGTACTACAGTAATAGTAAAACAATACCAGTAAGGGATGTCAATCATCCCCTGGAACCCTATAATAGAACCCTATCTCGGCTGCACAACCTGTATTTTAGGTCCACCCAAAATACAGACACTATCTCCTCCATCAATTTTCCCAATCTTGGTATAAGTTGTCCATTTACATTATTATTTAATTCAGATATAACAATCAATCTCTATGTTACTTAGAATACTGAGACGACACAGTGACAGTAAGCAATACAGTATATCAGTTAATAGTAACCATATACAAGGTGAACACTAACAAGAATGATGAATAGTATCAGTAACCGTGTATACGATAAACAATAGGACTGTACATGGTGTTATGGTCTAACAATACTTTCTCAGTGATTTCAGTAACATGAAATAATACCTATCAAGTTCATCTCAGAGTAACGAATACAAAAAACCATCAGTCCAATAAACCAATATAGAGTTCTCTCATCCAATTGATTCTACTCTAATACTCTAAGTCACCAATAAGTGAAGTCGATCATTAACTGCCATAAAAACTATGAACATATAATATGGTCACTGATATCAATGAAATTATTACAATATATCTGTATCCATAACTAAATAATTGCAGTAACTAGAAACCAATCATGATGAGAGGTCTACTGAATATCCTTAAAGTCAAAAAGCCGTAACCAAAGAGGGTAACATCCTCAAATGACCCCAAAATGGTCCATATCTGATAATCAACATCAATAAACTCATTCATACTTAGCCCATATGATCGGTAAATAAATCCTAGATACTCACAATTCATAATCTAGCAATCGTCAACCATATCTAAATACTGATCAAGATCTGATAAAAGAATATAAGTCCCAGATCAACTCTAACACCAAATAATGTCACATACAGATCCACTCAATTTCAAGATCAATCCAGTTACATCCTTAAATTTATCACAACTAAATCTGAATCCAAAACATTTACACATGAAATGACATAAGTCCAATATCTCATTACCACGATATAAAGTCCATATACATCTGATGCTCAACATCAATAAGGTAACATCAAGAATAGCCAAGTAACTCTAAATACCACTAGGCATATAAGCAACTAATACCTGACAATCTAGCCCTCATCGACTCAGCAACAGGTAATTATTATGAAAGATCTAATTCACCAAATAATTGTCCGATAAATACTACACATGAGTTATACTCTCTGTCCTCAAATATGAACTAGACCAGTCAATCCATAGATCAAAAAAGTAATAGTCTAAGATAAACCACAACTCGTCCAGAATCAATAGTGACAACCAACCATCACATGAAATAATGTTGTTAAGTGTTCATATAAACTGTATAATTAAAGTGCACACTCACTGACATCATATGAAATGGTACGGGTGATCATACTGGTAAAGTATATCAGACAATCACATGAAATAATATGAACAGATACACTAACACCTACTGGTAACAGTAAATAAAGAAAAACATAAGAACAAACATTCACATGAATAATGCGATTTTGGGTCTGAATCACCGTCTGGTATTCACTATACAAACCGGTATGAACCTCTGAATCATCTCATGAATCAGTCTTCGAATCGCCAGTATACCAGGTCCATAACTGGCACTAGGGGTGGCAATTGGGTCGGGTCGGGTCTAATTGGGTCGGGTCTTAAATGGGTCGACCCATAATCGGGTCGGGTCGACCCGACCCATTTATTTATATGGGTCAAAAATCCAAACCCAAACCCGACCCAGTATTATGCGGGTCGACCCGACCCGACCCATTTGACCCATTTAACTAAATGGGTCAGCCGGGTCGGGTCGACCCGTTAGCTGTAAATGTTTTGTAGGAACCTTGTTCTTACATTCTATAAGTAGATGATAGTGGCATAATGTTGGTTTCAATAAGTTAAAAATCATAAAATCATGTATATCAAATGCAATGCTTCTTATTCTCTGAAATAAAGGTGAAAGTATTAGTGGGATTGAGACAAACTCAGGGATTGTTTATGCAATATAATTTTGTTTATTTATGAGAATGTAGTTAAAATTAAGGGGCTTTAGGTTTTTCATAGAAGATTGTGCAATGTGTATGGTGTATTGGATTTTGATGAAGAAAGGATGGAGAGCTAAATTATGAAGTCCCTGAGCGGAAATGATAAATGATTCCCAAAAAAAAATCTCTGGATCAAAAATATAAAAAGGTAAATGGGTCTTAGCGGGTCTTAGCGGGTTTGGTGGGTTTGGGTCGACCCGACCCATTTATTAATCGGGTCTGGTGGGTCGACCCGATTACGACCCAAACCCGTATAGCTCAAACCCATACCCACTTACTATGGGTCGGGTCGGGTCGGGTCTGGCGGGTCGGGTCTGAATTGCCCCCCCTAACTGGCACAAACCTGAATCGGATCCGGGTCTCCTGTTACCTGCTCGGATCTCACGAACGGGTCTGTAACGTTGTACCATGCAACCATATACACAGAGAGAGAGAGAGAGGAAATTAACACACATACATAACACTCACATATGTACACACCCACATACATACATACGTATACAAGTATACACATACCTACATTTATATACATACTCACACATGCATACACTATATATATATATATATATATATATATATATATATATATATATATATATATATATATATATATATATATATATATAGACACACACACACACACAATTACATATACACTTACACACTTAAACACACTCACGCATACATCATCAACATACACAAATAATAATATACATAATTATCACACTTACCCATTAATGTAATTAAATCACACACTCATCACATGCAAGCATTCACTCACGCACACGGACGCACACAATAAACCCAAATACACACATATATTAATATACACACTTTCATAGCACAAACATATATACGACACACACACTCTTACAAATATTAAAACACGGCATGCATGAAAAATTAAACCCAACAAAGAAATATAAAAAGGGAGGGGGAAGGGAACTCACTGCCAAGAGGTAAGGCCAGCCACGGGGTGGCTTTGGCGCACCGGCGGAGCTCACAGAGGATGCCGGACAATGATGAAGGCTCGCCAGAGCGCTCGCGGAGAAGATCGGGCTACTGGAGGGACTCACGGAGCTCGTCGGAGAGGTGGAGGAGGCCGGCCAAAGAGGGAGAGGAGATATGGTTGTGCTGCAAAAAGGTGTGGATATTCAAGGGAAGAAATGGTTAGGGATTGCAGGTTGGTTGGCGCACTTGGCTGTTCGGCCAAAAGAGAAGGAGATGGAGATCTGGGTCTCGGTGTTGTTTCAGGAAGAAGAAAGGCACGTAGGCTGTGAAGGGGGTAGGCTCGGCAGTGCTAGAGTGCCGGGTTATGCTGCCGTAGAGGAGTGGGAGGGTGTCGGTGGCTGGTTGGGGACGAGGGCACTGCATAAAGAGGCAGGGGGGTCTGTTGCTGCCGAGGAGGGGCTCGGCTAGAGGTTGGCTCGACCCTGGGAGAGTGTGGCAACATGGAGAGGGGATGGTGCAGGTTCTGTTTAGGGCCATGGCGGCAGGTTGGTGTGGTGCGGTGATGGAGAAGAGGAGGAAGAAGCTCCGAGCTGCGGGGAATGAAGCGCCATGGAGTGGAGATCTGCAGTTGTGGCAAGAGGAAGGAGGAGGAGAATAGATTAGGTTTTAGGTTTAGGATTAGGTTAGGAAGCGATAATGAGATTATATAGGGTGAGATATTGGGTTATTGGGTTAACGGGTTTGAGCTAAACAGATACGGGCTAGGATAAATGATTAATGGATATGTGGGTACGGATATAGAGTAAATAGGTAAAGAAATAAAATGAAATAAAAAGGAAAAATGGAAATGAAGAGAGAGAGACGCTAGACTCAATACGATACACATACCAAAAATAATAAATAGAAATGTTAATAAATAATAAGTAACCATAATACAATAATAATACTATAACAACAATAGTAATAACTATAATAAAAAATGGATGGTAATAATACTTTATGGTAATTAGCAATAACAAAGTTATTAATTAACAATAATATTTATAATCAAATAATTAATAATAACAATAACAACAACAATAATTATATTAATAATAAACTAACCATAATAATAACAATATTAACAATAATAATATTTATATATGCCAATAACAATACATAGTAATAATATTATAAACAATAATATTAATGATTAATTATAACTTCTACTAAAAGCAGTTAGTAATAGAAATTCTTAAATCAAGTTAATAAATAAAATGATAAGTCAAATCAGATAAAATATTTAAAAATAATAATGTAGTATTATAAACTAGGATTACATTCTACCCACCTTATAAAAACTTCGTCCTCGAAATTTTCATAAAGTAGGGAATGATAAAAATCAAGTTAAAAGAGAAGATAAAGCTTCCACATCGCTTCTTACTGCATCATGGATCCACCACGTTTTCGATGCGCGCTCTGATCTCTAGTACCAGCTTCAAATGGAGTAATCGGTTCAAAAAGACAAGACCAAAAGATAGAGTCCGGAAGAAAAATAAGAATCAGAATGGAACTTAGATTACTGCAGAAGAAGAGTTAGAATCAGGAATATCAAAAAATTCAAGAGATAGATATCCAAAGGGAGGACGATCAATTCCAAACGGAGTCAATATCATTATATGGATAGTATATGTATATTGTAGTATAACTATACGATATACCATAGGATTGTACATGGTGTTACGCTCTTACAATACTTTTCCAGTGATTTTAGCAACATGAAATAATACCTATCAGGTTCATCTCAGAGTAACGGATTCCATCAGTACAATACACCAATAATCCGTTCTCTTATCATATTGATTCTACTCTAATACTCTAAGTCACCAATAAATGAGGTCGATCAATAACTGCCATAAAAACTCTGAACATATAATATGATCACCATATTAATGAAATCACTACAATATATCTGTATCCATAACTGAATAACTGCAGTGACTTGGAACCAATCATGAAGAGAGGTCTACTGAATATCCTCAAAGTCAACTAGATCAACAGATACCGAAATCGTAACCAAAGAGGATAACATCCTCAAATGACATGAAACCCCAAAATGATCCCTATCTGATAATCAACATCAATAAACTCATCCATACTTAACCCATATGATTGGTAAATAAATTCAAAATACCCACAATTCATAATCTAACAATCGTCAATCATATCTAAATACTAATCAAGATCCAATAATAGAATATAAGTCCCAAATCAACTCTAACGTTAAATAATGTCATATACAAATCCACTCAATCTCAAGATCAATCTAGTTACATCCTTAAACTTATCATAACTAAATCTGAATCTGAAACAGTTACACATGAAATGACATAAGTCCAATGTCTCATTACCAAGATACAAAGTCCATGTACATGTGATGCTTAATATCAATAAGATAACATCAAGAACTGTCAAGTAATTCTAAATACCACTAGGCATATAAGCAACTGATACCTGACAATGTAGCCCTCATCGACTCACCAATATGTAATTATTATGCAAGTTCCAGTTCACCAAATAATTGTTCGATAAATACTAACATGACTTTATAATATTTGTTCTCAAATATGAACGAGACCAGTCGATTCATAGATCGAAACAAGTAACAGTCTAAAATAAATCACAACTAGTCTTGAATCATAGATGCAACCAACCATCACATGAAATGACGCTGTTAAGGGTTCAAATAAACTGTATAATTAAAGTGTACACTCTGACATCATATGAAATGGTACGGGTGATCATACTGGAAAGGTATATCAGACAATCACATGAAATAATATGAACAGATACACTAACACTTACGAGTAGTAGTAAATAAAGAAAAATATAAGAACAAACACTCATACGAAATGACGCAATTTCGAGTCTGAATCACCATCTGATCTTTACTACACGAACCAGCATGAACCTCTGAATCATCACATGAATCGGTCTTCGAATCGCTAGTGTATCGGGTCCATAACGGACACAACCCCAAATCGGGTTCGGGTTCCTGTTACCAGTTCGGATCTTACGAGCGTGTCTGGAATGCTGTACTACGCAACCATATATAGAGAGAGGAAATTAACATACAGACATAACACACTCACACATGTACACACCCACATACATATACAAGTATACACATACCTACATTTATATACATACTCACACATGCATACACTATATATATACATACATATACATATACACTTACTAACACATTTAAACACACTCACGCACACATTATCAACACACAAATAATAACATACATGATTATCACACTTATCCATTAATGTAATTAAAACACACACTCATCACATGCAAGCATTCACTCACGCACACAAACGCACACAGGAAATCCAAACACATACATATATTAATATACACACTTTCATAACACAAACATATATACCTGATAGGTAGTGAAAAATGCATAATTGTCATCATATATACCATCGCATTTGCACGTTTATTCATATTATAATGCACATTTATTAATATTTCTTTATTTAATATGTGCAGGCCTCAAATTATCAATTTAATAAAGAATAAAGCTTAAAGAGCCCAAAAGCCCAGATCCAAGCCCATGTTTGAAGCCCAGGTGAAAAAGCGCAAATACAAAGAGTCAAAATGCAAATACAAGGGCTAAAAGTTGCAAATATCAGAGATTAGGGAAGGATAGACTTCTATCCAACTCTAAACACCTGCAGGATGAGAATAAAAGGCCAAGATAAGAAGGAAATTCGTGGGAAGAAGATTTGAAGAAATCTGGATTAAGGATAACTTGATTACTAAGTTATCTCGAAAATCCAGATTAAAAGGCCAGGATCACACTTCTAGAAGCAGGAGCCCAGAGGGACGGATCAGGAGAGGCCACGCGCCAAAGCGCGTGGCCAACAGAGCCAGGATTGCCGCAGATCCGCGGCAAAACCCTGATTTCCGCGGCTTTTTGACGTTATCTGGCTACCAGATTTCGTTGGCAACTCTATCCGGGACTCCTCTACATTCTGCACTATAAATATCCGAGCAGTCGCAACAGGGAGGGGCATGCAGAGACGATTAGGGTTTTCTTTAGCCACTTTTATTAAAAGTTGTAATTTTTATTTCATGCTATTTGTGGAGAAGAAGGAGACGATTGTGTAACCGGAGATTCAACGAAATAAAGGTCACTCTTTTGTTCTCTTTTAATTTCTGCAACTTTACTTTATTTCTTTTGTGATCTCTCTTTGTTTTAATCTGTGATCTCTTCTTGTTTTCGTTTTCTTTTCCTTGCAATCTTTCTCATAAAAAAATAATAAAAAAAATAAATAATTTGAAAAAAAAATAATGAAGAACTAAATCTCTCTAGTGGTTTGTTGAGACTCTTGAAGCAACCCTAGAGCAGTTAAGCCTAGATCTGATTAAGGAACATCAATCGAAACCCTAGGTATTAAAAATAATTTTTCTAGAAGATTAAACAAATACCTAGAAATCCTAATCTAGGTTGCATATTAAAAAGGCTTTTCATGACTTCAACTTAAGAACTAGGACAGCATAAGTTTGAGATTCGTCTTTTATTAGGCTGCACCTAGATGTTAGGATGAACCATAGTTTAGTTTTTAGATTATGTAACTTAGTAAGAATCTAGCATTGATTTTTCTTGCTTGAATTATTTGTAATGACCTAGGGTGAATCATATCAATCTTAAGATGAAGATCAAGCTCCTTAACTTGCAATAGGGTTGTAGTAGAAGATCAGCAAAACCACGTCTTTAATCTCATATTTTCATCACCAATCTAATCTCTCTCTTCTTACTTGAAGCATACAGAGGAATCGAGTCGAAAAGCTTTCATCGCATCCTTCCCTGAGGATCACGACCCGCTTGAGCCCTTGCTACAGCGGATTCGCATTGAGACTAAGAATTCTGAACTCTATTTCAATTATCAAAATCTCAATCAAAATTTTGGCGCCGTTGCCGGGGAAGGAACGGCACGATTTCCTCGTTCTAATCATTCTTTCTTTTCTGTTGCAGGTACAGAGAACAGGAAACAAAAACAGAGCAGCAGAAAGCACATATAGCTATCCAGTGCCTCTGCCCTCGAAGGCAGAGCACCTGGACCTACAACTTTGCCGCAGAAACGCGGCAAAAGCCGCGAATCCGCGGCAATTGTAGTGGACTACTAATCCAGTTTTCTGCAGGTTGCTCTGCAGTGCAAAATTCTAAATTCTTCTGTGATTATTTTTCTCTGTGATCACTCTGCAACTGCTAATTAATAACATTAACCCATTTGTTGAAAATAAAAAAAAAAAAATTTTTTTTAGACTCTTGCATTTAGGGCACGTGTCTATTTACATTTTTTTTAATTCTGTTGAAGAGTGCTGGCGACAAGGTACGTTTGCATAGCATATAGATTAGGAAACACTCTTGGTTGTTTACTGCTTTCTTGAGTGATTACTTTTCTACCGCTTTACACGTATACTAATTCATCTTAAGGGCATAACCCATAAGCAAGATAAGGTGGGGATTTCATCACCCTTCCTTGGCCCACAAATCATATCCGTCACACTCACAACCCTAACCTTAAGTAAAATTTGACTAGACGTTGGCCCTAGGTTAACTCGGACTCAATAAGAGATTGACCGAAGGAGGAAAATTGTTCGAAATTAACTCTTGTCAAATCGGTGTCTAGGCAGGGGATTGAGGGCCGAAAGCCCGAAGAACGGTGGTTATTTAATTAAGGAACGTCTCTGACGGAAAACCTCCCACCGGTCTTGCCACCTACCTGGCCGATTAGCTTGTGGTTAACATCGACAGTAGACCTCCTAAGGACAGTCTAAAGTTAGGAGTCGTCTAGGTCAAGGCTTACCCTAGATTAGGATTTTTGATTGTTTTTCTTTTTTTTTGATTGATTGGGTGAACTTGTTTGCTGATTGTGCATGACCGCTTGGTCGAGAGACCCACTTACATCCAGACTAACTAGAACTAGTTCACCACCCGAGCTCAAGCCCGACTCACACATGGCACAACCACAGTCACTCCAAGATAGGTTCTATCCTATTAGAACCTCTCTTCCTTCTTGCATCCAGCTCACTATCGAAAGTGTTGACCCATATGAACTCAAGCCACAATACATCAACACTCTTCCCAAATTTCATGGACTTGAATCTGAGGATGCATACTTCTTCATAAGGGAATTTGAAGAAGTATGTCAAATGATGAATATACCTAAGTTAGGAGACGATGCTATCAAACTTAGGTTTATCCCCTTTGCTTTGAAGGATTTAGCAAAGAAATGGCTCTACAGTCTAGAGGCCAGTTCAATATCTTCTTGGGATAATTTCATTAAGGCCTTCTTAAAGAAATTTTATCCCGTTCACAAGACTGCACTGATTAGGAAGAATATCCTCCAGTTTAAGCAAACAGCCAATGAACCTTTTTGGAAATACTTCGAGCGTTTTAAGGATCTCCTTGCCCAATGTCCTCACCATGGGATAGAGAAATGGCGACTTTGCCAAGTTCTCTATGATGGATTAGATTATTCTACTAAAACACTGTTAGAATCCATGTGTCAAGGAGGATTTCTGCAAAAGAATGAAGATGAAGGATGGACATTGTTTGAGGAATTAGCTGAAAAATCCATCCAATGGGACCCTACTCCTGAAAAATCTAGGACTAATGACCCTACTTCTTCTAAAGGAGGTATCCATTCCATTGAGGCCAACGTAGCAACCGATGCTAAGTTAGCTGCTGTTATGCGTAGACTAGAGGCTCTTGAAACGAAAGAGCCAGTCTCTGTGAACCAAGTCAGCCCAACATCTTCGGCGGGCTGTACTTATTGTCAAGATATGAACCATGTGTTTGAGGAATGTACTGTCTTCATCGCGCATCAAAGCTTGCCCGAACATATGAGTGCGGCCTTCACAAGGCCTGCCAACAATCCTTATTCGCCCACCTACAATCCCGGTTGGAGAAACCATCCCAATTTTTCATGGGGCCCAAGCAACAATGATCAAGTGAGGCCCAAATTCTCCAACAACTTCCAAAATCCGCCCTATCAACAAAATTTTCCTAATCCTCCACCGTCTTTCCAAAATTCACAAATGGAGACAAGACTTTCAAATTTGGAAAGAAAGGTGGATACCCTAGTCAAAAGCCAAGACACGATGGCTCAAGTCCTAAGTAGGATAGAGCTCCAATTGAACCAGCAAGAGAGACAGAGGGGTACCCTACCGAGTCAACCATTGCCAAATCCTAGGAATCCTAGGCCAGCCAATGAGGTTCATGACCCAAATCAGTATCATATGGTTCATACACTCAGATCGGGGAAACAAGTTGATAATCAAGTATCCATGCCATCGAATCCATCTCAGCCATCCATTCCACCTAGCTCCACTCCTGCTCCATCCAGCCCCAATGAAATTGAAGCTGAAAAGTCAGCAGGTCAGATGCACCAGCCTATAGCTCCATTTCCAAATAGGCTTAGAAGCAACAACAATGCACACATGGAGAAATTATTAGAGGTGTTCAATCAAGTTAGGCTCAACATTCCACTTCTTGATGCAATCCAACAGGTCCCTAGTTATGCCAAATTCATTAAGGACATGTGCACCAAGAAAAGAAAGACTAATGTGCCTAAGAAGGTTTTTCTAGCCACTAACATTAGTGAGCTACTGTCCAACTAGATCCCTATCAAGTATAAGGACCCAGGTTGCCCCACCATTTCTTGCACCATAGGTCGAGCCGAAATCAATCGAGCACTCCTCGATTTAGGAGCCAGCATCAATTTGCTCCCTTTCTCCGTGTATCAACAACTTGGATTAGGTGAACTCAACCCGACCCAAGTTACTATTCAGTTGGCTGACCGCTCTATCAAAGTTCCAAAGGGAGAGATCAATGACGTTCTCATACGGGTTGGAGAATTCATTTACCCGGTCGATTTCATTGTCTTAGAGACACAACCTGTGTCTAATCCTAGGTCCCAAACTCCCGTTATCTTAGGAAGACCGTTCCTAGCAACCGCTAATACAATTATAAATTGTAGAAACGGTTCCATGAGACTGACTTTTGGGGATATGACCAAGGAAGTCAATGTTTTCAACCTAGGTAAGCATCCCTACGATGTGACCGACCAACCCTTTGAGGTTAACTCCATTGAGAACATGACGAGTGAGCATAATGATGAGATCATATTTGAGTCAGAGGAAGAGGAAGAGTTAGAAACAAGTGATATCAGTCTTGATGAGATCGAATGGGAATCAAATCTGAGTTCTATAGAGATGGGAGATTCTAGCTTAACTCCTCCACCCATCGAGCCAACTCCTTCTTTGGAGTTAAAAGCCTTGCCCAAACATCTTAAGTACGCCTACCTAGGTGAACAAGAGACGTTACCGGTCATAGTTGCATCTAATTTGACCAATAGGCAAGAGGAGGACCTGCTGGCAACCCTTAGGAGACATAGGGAAGCCATTGGTTGGACTATGGCAGATATCAAGGGACTGAGCCCTACGATAGTCCAGCATCGTATCCATCTAGAGGAAGGGGTTAGACCGAAGAGGGATCCACAGCGTAGGCTAAACCCACTCATGCAGGAGGCTATACATGCCGAAATAGTGAAACTGTTAGATAATGGGATCATTTATCCCATTTCCGATAGCGAATGGGTTAGCCCAATGCATGTGGTCCCTAAGAAGTCTAGTTTTACTGTGGTAGAGAACGACAAGCATGAGTTAGTGCAAACACGATTGCCTACCAAGGTGAGAGTATGCATAGACTACCGCAAGTTGAACGCAGCCACTAGGAAAGATCATTTTCCCCTCCCTTTCATTGACCAAATGTTGGAAAGATTAGCAGGTCATGAGTATTACTGCTTTTTGGACGGTTATTCAGGGTATAACCAAATTCCTATAGCGCCGGAGGATCAAGAGAAGACAACGTTCACGTGTCCATTTGGGACATTTGCCTACCGTCGAATGCCTTTCGGCTTGTGCAATGCCCCCGCCACATTCCAACGTTGTATGTTAAGCCTGTTTTCTGATATGGTTGAGCGTTTCTTAAAAATTTTCATGGACGACTTCTCCGTCTATGGAAATTCATTTGACCAGTGTCTCCATCACTTGGAGCTAGTGCTGAGTAGGTGCACCAAAAAGAACTTGACCCTAAATTGGGAAAAGTGTCACTTCATGGTGCAACATGGGATTGTCCTAGGTCACGAGATATCTAGGGAAGGGATTAAGGTAGACAAGGCCAAGGTGGAGATCATAGCGAGACTTCCACTTCCGCGATGTGTGAAGGACATTCGGTCTTTCTTAGGACACGCCGGATTTTATCGTAGGTTCATTAAGGACTTTAGCAAAATTGCTAGACCCCTTACAAACCTTCTAGCTAAAGACGTGTCCTTCATCTTTGATGATAGGTGCCATAGTGCATGGGAGAAATTGAAAATGGAGCTTATCTCTGCTCCTATCATCTCACCTCCGGACTGGTCCAAACCTTTTGAGATCATGTGCGATGCCTCAGATTTTGCGATAGGTGCTGTCTTAGGACAGCGTAAGGACAGCAAGCAACACGTGATCTATTATTCGAGTAGGACACTCAATGACGCCCAAATGAACTATACTACAACCGAGAAGGAATTCTTGGCAGTAGTGTTCGCTTTGGAGAAATTCCGCCCATACCTACTTGGGACCAAGACCACGATTTTCACTGACCATTCTGCTCTTCGATACCTTATGCTTAAAAAAGATGCGAAGGCCCGACTCATTCGTTGGATCCTTCTCCTTCAAGAATTCGATCTCGAAATTCGAGATAAAAAAGGTGTCAAAAATGTCGTAGCTGACCATCTCTCTCGTGTGCCAAACGCACCTTCTGACGAGCTGCCCATCAATGACAATTTTCCCGATGAGCAACTTCTAGCCATCTCTAAGGAGCCATGGTTTGCTGACATAGTAAATTACTTAGTCACAAACCAAACACCACCTAGTTGGTCTAAACAGGATAGATACCGATTCTTGTCTCAAGTTCGGTATTACATGTGGGAAGATCCTTATCTTTTCAAATATTGTAGCGACCAAATCATTAGGAGATGTGTCCCCGACGAGGAGACTAGAAGCGTGCTAGCTTTTTGTCATGAGTTCGCTTGCGGTGGACATTTTGGTCCCCGCAAAACTGCCGAGAAAATTCTGCAAAGTGGCTTTTATTGGCCAACTGTGTTTAGAGACGCATTTGAGTATTGCAAAACTTGCACAAGATGTCAAATGATAGGAAGAATTTCCAAACGAAATATGATGCCCCTAAATCCCATTCTAGAAGTAGAACTTTTCGATTTATGGGGCATCGATTTTATGGGACCCTTCCCTAATTCGTTTGGGCACCAATACATCTTGTTGGCCGTAGACTACGTGTCAAAGTGGGTAGAAGCTGTCCCTTGCAAGACAAATGACAACAAAGTTGTTGTCAAATTCTTGAAAGATAATATCATCTCACACTTTGGAATCCCTCGAGCCATCATTAGTGACAATGGCACACATTTTTGCAATAGAACTTTTGAAGCTCTTATGCGAAGATATGCCATAACACATAAGTTGTCTACGCCCTATCATCCTCAAACTAGCGGACAGGTAGAAGTTTCCAATAGACAGGTCAAGCTCATCTTGGAGAAGACTGTGAATCAGAATAGGAAGGACTGGTCCATCAAACTGGTGGATGCCCTATGGGCATATAGGACTGCCTACAAGACGATTCTAGGAATGTCTCCCTATAGACTAGTCTTTGGAAAGACTTGCCACCTTCCTGTCGAGCTAGAGCACCGGGCCCTATGGGCAATTAAGCAGCTAAATTTCGATTTAGATAGAGCCGGTGAGTTTCGGAAATTACAAATTTCTGAACTAGAGGAGTTGAGGAATGATGCATACGATAATGCAAAGATTGCGAAGGATAGAGTTAAGGTTTTTCACGATAAATTCATCACGAGAAAAACTTTTGTCTAAGGACAAAAAGTTTTACTCTACAACTCTAGACTTCATCTCTTTCCCGGCAAATTGAAGTCAAGATGGACAGGACCATTCATTGTTAAGACGGTGTTTCCACACGGAGCCATAGAGATCTACGATCCCAAAAATGGCAATGCATTCAAGGTAAATGGTCAACGTCTTAAGATATTTTTGGAGTCGGTACCGGAAGTTAATGTGGCCATGGGTCTTTCCGACCCACTGTATCGGTAATTGTATCGTTCTGCCAGTTCATGCATGCATACATTTCATTCATACATTAGGGACAATGCATGAAATAAGTGTGGGGGAAGGGTATGTACAATAGATGTACAATAGATGTATAAAAAAAAATTATAAAATAGATGTAAAAAAAAAATATTATAATAATAAAAAAAAATTTATAAAAAGGACAGTATTTTGACTTATTTTTTGAAAGAAATCTAAGTTAGTTTTAAGGATTAGGAAAATCATGATTAGGATTTCTAAAAACTTGATCAAAATAAATAAATTGTTTAATTTTTAGGTATAGGAGAGAAATTGAATAAATAATTAGTCTTGATTTTTACCTTAATGAAATGTGCATACCAAATGCATATCTAGGATTCTAAGACAAAGACCTTGTGCCTCATATAAAAAAAAAAAAAAAAAGAAAAAAAAGAGAAGAAAAAAAAATCACCAATAAAGCTGATACATGTGCCTCAAGAAGCATAAGTATTCATGCCTAAAGGTGAGTAAATAAAATAAAGTCCTTAGTTTTGGGGCCTAATTCACTCGAATTTGAGTCCGCGGGGTGTTTTCTCACCTGGTGCCCTAAAGCCGACCGGTTTGGGAGCCACCGACTTTAAGTTCGCTACATGGGAGGATTAGAAAGCCTAAGAAAACTAAGAAATATAATATATGTATTAACACATCTAATAATCAATTAGTTAGGTATGAGGGCCTCAAGAAGCCTTGATACTTATACGAAAGAAAATTAGATGAGTTATACATGCCAAAAAAATATATATATATATATTAACACATCTAATAGTCAATTAGTTAGGTATGAGGGCCTCAAGAAGCCTTGATACTTACACGAAAGAAAATTAGATGATGTTATAAAAATAATAATGAGGCATGAGAGTCCAAGTTAAGGAATTCCTAGATTCACAAGGGTGCGTATGACTTTTGGTAACGAAAAAGACTATATTAGAAATTCAATTTTAATCCTTACCTAAAATGAATAACAATTGACTTTATAAAGACCAGGTTTGAAGAATGAATAAAAATGATAATCCTAAAACTTATAGACTACTTAGTCTCTTCAATAATAATTCAAATATTTTCCTTTTTATGGATTTTGTGGGTGTAATCCGCTGAAAACCCTCACGAGACAACACTCGTCCTCTAGGGTAACCTAGGGGTTTAACGGCTTGTTGCACATGCTAAGTGCAACCGTGATTCCTACGAAAGTGAGTTAGCTAGGTTAGATTTTTCTTTCTTTTTGATTTTTACTCGAGGACGAGCAAAAAGATAAGTGTGGGGGTGTGATAGGTAGTGAAAAATGCATAATTGTCATCATATATACCATCGCATTTGCACGTTTATTCATATTATAATGCACATTTATTAATATTTCTTTATTTAATATGTGCAGGCCTCAAATTATCAATTTAATAAAGAATAAAGCTTAAAGAGCCCAAAAGCCCAGATCCAAGCCCATGTTTGAAGCCCAGGTGAAAAAGCGCAAATACAAAGAGTCAAAATGCAAATACAAGGGCTAAAAGTTGCAAATATCAGAGATTAGGGAAGGATAGACTTCTATCCAACTCTAAACACCTGCAGGATGAGAATAAAAGGCCAAGATAAGAAGGAAATTCGTGGGAAGAAGATTTGAAGAAATCTGGATTAAGGATAACTTGAATACTAAGTTATCTCGAAAATCCAGATTAAAAGGCCAGGATCACACTTCTAGAAGCAGGAGCCCAGAGGGACGGATCAGGAGAGGCCACGCGCCAAAGCGCGTGGCCAACAGAGCCAGGATTGCCGCAGATCCGCGGCAAAACCCTGATTTTCGCGGCTTTTTGACGTTATCTGGCTACCAGATTTCGTTGGCAACTCTATCAGGGACTCCTCTACATTCTGCACTATAAATATCCAAGCAGTCGCAACAGGGAGGGGCATGCAGAGACGATTAGGGTTTTCTTTAGCCACTTTTATTAAAAGTTGTAATTTTTATTTCATGCTATTTGTGGAGAAGAAGGAGACGATTGTGTAACCGGAGATTCAATGAAATAAAGGTCACTCTTTTGTTCTCTTTTAATTTCTGCAACTTTACTTTATTTCTTTTGTGATCTCTCTTTGTTTTAATCTGTGATCTCTTCTTGTTTTCGTTTTCTTTTCCTTGCAATCTTTCTCATAAAAAATAATAAAAATAAATAAATAATTTGAAAAAAAAAATAATGAAGAACTAAATCTCTCTAGTGGTTTGCTGAGACTCTTGAAGCAACCCTAGAGCAGTTAAGCCTAGATCTGATTAAGGAACATCAATCGAAACCCTAGGTATTAAAAACAATTTTTCTAGAAGATTAAACAAATACCTAGAAATCCTAATCTAGGTTGCATATTAAAAAGGCTTTTCATGACTTCAACTTAAGAACTAGGACAACATAAGTTTGAGATTCGTCTTTTATTAGGCTGCACCTAGATGTTAGGATGAACCATAGTTTAGTTTTTAGATTATGTAACTTAGTAAGAATCTAGCATTGATTTTTCTTGCTTGAATTATTTGTAATGACCTAGGGTGAATCATATCAATCTTAAGATGAAGATCAAGCTCCTTAACTTGCAATAGGGTTGTGGTAGAAGATCAGCAAAACCACGTCTTTAATCTCATATTTTCATCACCAATCTAATCTCTCTCTTCTTACTTGAAGCATACAGAGGAATCGAGTCGAAAAGCTTTCATCGCATCCTTCCCTGAGGATCACGACCCGCTTGAGCCCTTGCTACAGCGGATTCGCATTGAGACTAAGAATTCTGAACTCTATTTCAATTATCAAAATCTCAATCAATACCACACACACACTCTCACAAATATTAAAACACATCATGCATGCAAAATTAAACTCAACAAGGAAATATAAAAAGGGAGGGGGAAGGGGACTCACGGCCAAGGGGCAAGGCTGGCCACGGGGTGGCTTTGGCACGCTGGCGGAGCTCAGGAAGGATGTCGGACGATGATGGAGACTCGCCGGAGTGCCCGAAAAAGAGATCGGGCTGCTGGAGGGATCACGTGTAAGTCACCTAGAGGGGAGGTGAATAGGTGACTAGCTAATCTAATGCAAAACAAATGCGAAATTAAAATTAATTAGGTAAACTAATACTATTAATATAAACACACCAATTATAACCAAACAGCGTAGCCCAATTCCCGGTGAAGGGCTCTGGACTATCTCCTCAAGATTTCTCTAGATTAAGAGTTGAGGTGCCACTATGGCTCTCTTGGTTGAATACAAGTGCGAGCAAATAATCCCAAGCATATATTAAATTAAGCATAAGTATATCAAGCATATAAGGATGTTAACAATAAAAACATGCAAGATATATAAATATAAGTCAGAGAGAGATAACCAATTACAAACACGGGAGATTTGTTTTGAGGTTCGAGCAACTTGCTCGACGTCCCTACCTTCACCATGCTCGACGTCCCCACCTTCACCACTATGAAGGATTTCCACTATAATGATCCCACAAGATCACTTGGTGCCGCAACACCTACAACGAGCTCTCTCAAGAACTCTTTGACCTGCAAGCCCCTCACTTGTTCCCGCAAGAACAACACATGCGAACCCACAAGCTTACCGAGGCCGCAACCTCTACAACTCCTCCAAATAGAAAGGTGAAACACTTGGTGATCACTTCTCTTGATCACCAACAAATACTCTCACAAACAAGGATCCTATAGAGGATGGATATAGCAATGGTTAACTCAAACTTGTGTGAGAAAACAAGATAGATGTGGAGGTGAAAAACTCAGAGAAATGCTTTTGAAACTCAAGAGAATCACTCTTGATAAACTCTCTTTTGATATGACAATGAAGCTCTAAAAACTTGTTAGGAAAACTCTATTGAAAAGGGGAAAATAAGCTTTTGAAAAACTTGTTTAAAACTCACCCAAAAACTCCATATTTATAGGCAAAGAAAAACTAGCCGCTATGGTTCAAAAACTACAAGAAATGGCATGTCGGTCGAATGCCCGATCGACCAACCAATGGTCAAATTTCTGACAGTTGGAATCTGACGGTTGACCGAGCGGTCGACCGACCACAGACCCAGACTGTGCAATATGTAAACTTTGAGCACAATATTGAGGCCTAAAACTTTAACATTTGGAAATAAGTATATAGGATGAATTTGTATATCTCTAAGTTTAATTTTTAATGTAACTTATATCAAATCAATATCATATCGGAATTGAAAGTTATTAATAAAATACTGAAAGATGTCAAAGTAGAAATTGTAAACTGTGTTCAGAACAAGAATAGAATTCAACCCAACATTTGACATCCTTAACATTTGAATCAGAAAATGATTATTGAATAAAAATATAGCCATGAAAGTTATCTTTGCAATGCAATTTAAATATCATATTGATTGATTATAAGAATAAAATGTTATGGCCAGAAAACTGCAAGAGTGTCTAGCCGATCAGTAGAATGGTCGGCCGCCCGGTCGACCGAGAAAACCCGAGGCTCTGCAAACTCAGTCGGTTGGCCGACCTCTACTGTGGTCGACCAGTCGGTCGACCGAGCTCAAGTCACATGGGCTTGTGCACGTCTTGTGCACCAAAAATCGCCAGCAGCCCAAAAAACAGTTTTAACAACTTTTTAAAATACATCTTAAATTCCATAAAATCTACAAAAATAAGTTCATTGAAATACTTTGTAGTACAAATATGTGTGATCAAAAATCAACACATATTACAAATATGTGAACTATTTTTAAGGCATAGAATTTAAAGCTTTAAACAAAAACCGTATTTTTTGAAAACCAAACTTTTTTGTGTGTGTATAAGTTTGAGCAATCCACAACTAATCTATCTATTATATTTTATATAAAAATAAAATCTTAACACTTACAAACCCTTAAGTCTTGAAAATCTGCTCTTGAAAATCTTCTTCTCCATCTTGACTTGGTCCAAAACTTGATCTAATGAGCTAAACTCCTCTTTGAGTACTTGATGCGATCTTGAGACGCGAGCTCTTGAATCAACACGTGGTAGCTTCAAAACATGACTTCGAATTTTTCGTTGAAGCTAAACACCGACTAAGATCTTGGTAGAATATCTGAAACTAAATGAACACAAGATCATTAATACTATGACTACATGAGTTAATCATCATCAAAAAACTAGACTGATAGGCCTTTGGGCCAACATCGTGGAGCTCGTCAGAGATAGAGGAGGCCGACCAAAGAGGGAGAGGAGATGTAGTTGTGCTGCAAAAGGGTATGGAGATGTAATGGAAGAATGGTTGGGTTTCCGGGTGGGCTGGCGTGCTTGGCTATTTGGCCAAGAGAGGAGGTGGAGATGCGGGTCTCAGTGTTGTTACGGGGAAGAAGAAAGGTACTTAGGCTGTGAAGAGGGGTAGGCTTAGTTGTGCTGGGGTGCCAGGTTATGCTGTCGTGGAGGAGTGCGAGGGTGTCAGTGGCTGGTTGAGGGTGAAGGCGCTGCTCAAGGAAGCAGGTGGGTATGTTGCTGCCAAGGAGAGGCTTGTCCAGAGGTTGGCTCGGCCCTGGGAGAGTACGGCAACATGTAGAGGGGATGGTGCAGGTTCTGTAGAGGGCCATGGCGGCAGGTTGGGTGTGGTGTGGTGATGGAAAGGAGGAGGAAGAAGATTCGGGCTGCCGGGGAATGAGGCGCCATGGAGTGGAGATCTGCGGCTATGGCCAGAGGAAGGAGGAGGAGAATAGATTAGGTTTTAGGATTAGGGTTAAGGTTAGGAAGAGATAATGAGATTATATAGGGTAAGATAATGGGTTATTGGGTTAACAGGTTGAAGCTAACGAGTACGGGTTAGGATAATGAGTAATGGGTATATGGTTACAGATTTAGAGTAAATGGATGAAGGAAATAAAATGAATTAAAAAGGAAAACGGAGATGAAAAGAGAGAGGCTAGACTCTATACGATACACGTACCAAAAATAATAAATAGAAATGTTAATAAATAATAAGTAACCATAATACAAAAATAATACTATAACAACAATAGTAATAACTATAACCAAAATGGATAGTAATAATACTTTATGGTAATTAGCAATAACAAAGATATTAATTAACAATAATGTTTATAATCAAATAATTAATAATAACAATAACAACAACAACAATAATAACAATAGTAACAATAATAATACTTATATATGCCAATAGCAATACATAGTAATAATATTATCAAAAATAATATTAATGTTTAATAATAACACCTACTAAAAACAAGTAGTAATAGAGATTCTTAAATCAAGTTAATAAATAAAATGATAAGTCAAATTAGATAAAATATTTAAAAATAATAATACGGTATTATGAACTAGGAGATATTACAAATATCCCTTTGTTCATTAGGTTTTTTATTCACCCATGTAATGAGCCTTTAGTGGTGACTCCCAAACCAGATGGTCTTGGGGCACCAAGTGAGAAAACACCCCATGGACTTTAAGGACTCAAGCAAATAAGGCCACAAAATTAAGAATTTTATCGAATATATGGACCACTTTTAAGCGTAAATACTTATGCTTTATGAGGCACAAATACCCAGCTTAATCAGAGGATTTTTGATATATACATATTTTTTCTTTTCTTCTTTTTTATAAGACATAAGAATTTTTGTTTTTGAACCAAGACTAAATTACTTTTTCAATTTTTCTTTCTAACCCTAGAAATCAATCAAATAATCTTATTTTGACCAAGCATAAAAGATCCTAATTATGATTCTCCTATTACATAAAATTAACTTAGTTTTTTTTACAAAAACTAAGTCAAAATAATATTTTTCTTTTCAAAAAGATTTTTAAAAAAAAGAAAAAAATTTTTTATATAATAGAAAAGAATAAAAACCTATATTAGAACCCTCCCACACACCTATCTCATGCACTGTCTTCAATGTATGAATGAAGCATATATGCATGAAAAAAAAAAGAAAGGGAAGGAAAAATCTTATCTTGAGGTGGTGGTTCCGGTGGTGGTCGGATTGGGTCAACCGTTACCGTCCAATCAAAATAATGTGGAGTCTCAAGGAACCCACCTTGGATGACCTCTTTGCTATTTACATTGTTATTGTCCCTAATTTGATTAGGAACATGTAATATCCTAACATGAAACTTATCCTGGATATATGATCAATCTTGAAATATCATCTCGGAGTCATATTGGGTCAGATCAATATGGTTAAAGATAGCAGAATTGGTCAAATATTGATAAGGAAGAGTTTCTTCTTCCCTATAAGTGTTGTTCAATTGACTTATTAGTGCTTCTAACCTATCAATAGAATGGATATAATCATTTTGGGACTGAATCAAGGCTTCCATTCTCTTTTCGAAGTCAGAAGGTTCTCCTAATGGTTACTCGAGAGAATGAGTATATGAAGCTGATTGCTGGAAATGTGATTGGCAGTATGACTTAGGGGCGTTGTATCTCAACTGACTCGGTGAAGAGTAGAAATGGTTATTCCAGTCGTGTTCATAATACTAGAATTGAAGAGTATGTTGACTCAGCTAAAACCAATCTGACATATTTGGTTGGTTAAAGTTATGCAATGCCGGGTTGATGATATCCGAGTCAAAAGAGGTCAGGTTGCAATATGGATTAATATTAAAGTTGAAAAAATTGTGGTTATAATCCATGTCACACAAACAATGACAAAAACAAACAAACAAATAAACAAACAAACAAAAAAGAAAAACTCTAGCCCATGGTAGGGTAGACCATATACCTAGACGACTCCTAACTAGTTTTGTAATACCCCGTTTCCGGAATACGTACTTAATTACACATTCAGATTTTTTGATCATATTTTTCAATTTACCTTCTGTATTTTCTTATGTTTATGATTAATTATGTGATTGTTTTGCATTGGATCCGAATTCGTGAACTCGGAGTCAGTTCTAGTCTAAACTACGGACCCATTCCTAGTGTATTGGTTGATTTGGTCTTTATAATAGTAAAATTTGATCGATTTCTGTTTGTAACATCATTTTCTTATATTTTAGATTTTACATAATTTTTTGAAATTTTTTCAAATTATTTTGTAAAATCTTCAAAATCGGTGTCGACCGGTATCGCAGGTCAATTCCAAGATTTTTAATTTACAAAAGAAATTAAATTTCTAAAAACTGATTTACCATTATTTCTTAGAATCTTATTTTCTATCTTAAAGCATTTTTAGGGATTTTTCTGAATTTATCAAAACCCGGCCGGACTTGGTGTCAGCTGGTATCGCCAGCTTATTTCAGGATTTTTAATTTGAAACAGAAATATATTTCTAAAAATTGATTTTATATTATTTCTCAGGGTGATGTTTTTTAGCTCAAGATAATTTGGGGATTTTTCTAGAATAATCGGTATTTCTCGACATTAATTTAATATTATTTATTTTAGAATCTTTTCTCTTTCTTCTTTCTTTTCTTTTCCTTCCCCCCATCACCCACCTACCTCCTACATGGGGCCTGTCCCCTGTTAACTCGTCCCCTTACCATCACTCTCTTTTACTCTCTGTCTCTCTCTTCCCGTTTTCTTTTCCCTTTTTCTTTTCTTTCTTTTCTTTCTTTTCTCTCTCCTTCTTCTCTCCCTCTCCCTCTCTTCCTCTCTTCTCCTTGGCGACCGCCACCCAGGCCAGAGCGCCACCGACCACCGCCTCACCACCTCGCCGCCGACCTTCAACCCCGATGAGACCCCATCTCTTCCTTCTCTCTTTTTGTTTTTCTTCTTTTTCTTTTTCTCTTCTCCTTATTCTCTTCTTCTCTTCTTCTTTTCTCCCACTTCCCCTGGATCAGATCTGTCGCCACCACAGTGGGGGTTCCGCCACCGTCTCCCCTTCTTTTCTTTCAATCTCTCTCTAGAACTCTCACTTTCTCTTTCTTCCTCCTCTCTCTATCTCTTCTCTCTCCACCCTCATTCTTTCTCCCTCCTCTGCCTGAAGAGGGCCAGCGGCCAGAGCCGCCGCCGACCATCCCCTTCTCTTTCTCTCTCTCACTCTGCGCCTCTCTCTTTCTCTCTAGATCTCTTTCTCTCTTCTCTCCCTCTAGATCTTTCTATAGCTCTCTTTCTCTCTCTATATCTCTCCCTCTAGATCTCTCTCTCTCTCTTTCTCTCTCTAGATTTTTTTTCTCAAGATCACTCTTTCTCTCAAGTTCTTCTTCTCTCTAAAAATATCTCTCCTGTGGTGGTGGTGGGTGTGCCCATGTGCGTGTGCACGTGTTTTGGAGTTCGCGTATTTCATGGCATTTTTGAGATTTAGGTGAGTGTCCTCGCCTTCTTATTGGGTTTCCCCGCTTCGTTGAGCTGAGTTGTATTTTATTCTGTATTTGAGATTGTATTCGCATTTTGTATTGGGTTGCGCCCTTGTATTTATATATGGCCGAGTGCCCAGGATTGTACATGTATTATATCTGTGATGAATGTTTGTATTAGGGTAATTTACCGTCTGCGATGTGTTCTTTTACTACTTTATTATCATGTGTAACCGACCCTTCGTGATCGTTTAGCCTCCTGGCTTCACCACTCGGCCTTCGAGCTCTACACTCAGCCTCCTGGCTTCACCACTCTATGGTAGTCTAGTTATTGCCATATTGATATTGTGCTCTAATATCTCGTGCAGGTACTATTCCAGCCTTCAGGCTGTGTTTAGCCTCTGAGATTTCTATACCCAACCTTCGGATTGCGTTCAGCCTTCGAGCTCTCATGCTCCGCCTGGTAAGCAAGCCTAGCACTTAGCGCTCTATCGCTAACTCTGTCCGAGTGTAGTTACGCTGCGAGCGATTGTTGTACGTTATCATGGCTTCACCGCGAATGGCAACTACACCGGGCATGATAGCATTTAGCATTGTGTGTTAGCCTCGCACTTGCTTGCTTAGCTCCGCTTGATTGTTCGTTTGTATGCTCGCTTACCTTATTCCTGCCTTACTTAGCCTCCAGACTTCACTACTCTGTTGATAGCAAGTTATTATGGTGTTTACATGCGTGTGTTTGGTACCAACTCTTCTGCAAGTATCTACTTGGCCTTTCGGCCCTTCAACCTTTACGAGCTTTTCACCCACTTCCTCGAAAGAGTAGTGCGTTCAAATTGTCAGGTCTTTTAGCTATGCATGGTAGGCGGACCTAGCGCTCAGCGCTGTGCTGCTAACTCCGTTTGAGCGTAGTTAGATCATGAGCGTAGTTACATCTTTTAGCTATGCGATTTCACTATACGCTATAGAATAGAGTTCATACGCTCGCTCCGTCGTATGCGTTTAGCCATGCTGCGAGTGCTAACTACGCCGAACGTGATAGTGTCTAGTGCTATACTTTAGCTTTGCTCCAACTTGTTTTAGCTTCACTTGAATGTACGCTTTCTTGCATGCCCGCTTGTCTGCTTGATAATTCAACTATTATTCTTTCCTTGGTGATTGTTAAAAGTTTGAAACCATTACTTCTACTGTTTTTCGAAATTGAATCATTTTCCTGTATTCATACCGATCTCATGTATTGGTACCATTCTTCTATGTTCGTACCAATCTCTTCTATCAGTACTATTTTTTGTATTCATACTGATCCCTGTATCAGTATTGTTTTCCTGTATTGAGATATATGATAGTGATATCCACAACGCTATTACTTGACACCTGACTCCTACATGCTATCACCTAACTCCTACTTGTTATCACCTGACACCTATTTGATATCACTTATCACCTGCCACCTGACACATTAGTGCTTGCCACGTGATTAGCATATTTCAGAAATCCTGACTTGCTTTCTTATATTATATATAGTGACCTGTATATCCCAAGTACTTATGTACTCATGTTACTCCTGTAACTCCTGAACCTGTCCTGCTCCTGCTATTCCCGTAATATGATAATTGCATATTAATAAACTATAAAACAGACAACTTATATCAGGTGAGGGAAAACTGATGGACTCCGAGTGACGAATATGTTTATAGTGATATTAGGTATGTTGTGCAACTCTAAATTTCGGATTTACCTGAAGGCCTCCGAGTGTCCGAGGGAAGCACTGGCTCCCTACCTCTTGTTATATTTCTGGATGGGCATAATATAAGACCCACCTCCTGTTTGCCCAATGGCAGGTTCCGTGTTAGCACCGAAATATCCTGGACCGTGCTCCCGGATATGTACGAGACCCAGTGTAAACATAACTCATTGGTCTCATCATCAGTTTTTAATAACAACCTCATCTTACTCATATATGGATGTATGTATGTTGGGACGCTAGGCACACACTTAATTATATGGTTAGGATGAGTAATAATAATAAAGATGCTAATTAATAATTTGTCGTGTTGTTTTGCGATTCGGGTTGTATACACTCGAATTACGGTGAAGTGAGGCATAAGGTATATAGATTAAGGTTTTCTTCTTTGGATTATTCCTAAGATGTACTTGTCTCATTAAGCCATAAACTGAGCTTGTACAGTTAGTTTTGCTTGTATTCAGTATTATCGATTTTATCGATTTTATGATGTTTTCGTAGTTAGAAGACAATTCAGGTTATTTGAACTCAGGATATGGTGATGTGAGGTATATGGTATATAGATAAGGGTTTCCTTATTTGGATTATTTTTTCAATGTACTAACCTCACGGATCGGTAATTTGTGCTTATGTAACAGGTATTACCACATTTACTTTACTTGCTGTCTCCTTACCTGCTCCTATATGCTTATGCTTACGACACAGATTTCAATACATGCTCTTTGACTCGAATTTATCGATACACGTGTGCTAATCTATGCACGCCACTTGGCCTTCACTACACTACTCATTGGAGAGTTCTGACTCCCCTGGACCTACATGTTCAGATTTTGGAGCTCGGACTGTGGTGGATTTTCTGGTGATTAATCTGCGCAATGGTAGCATCATGGATCAGCAATACTGCTAACAACCTACTCAGTCCAACAGTATTTGCAAAAATTCATCAATTAAAAATTCAGCTCAAGGCAGATTTCACCTAAGGGGTGAGTCATTCACACTCAACGTAGAGTTCTTCTAGGAT
Organism: Agave tequilana; assembly: GCA_038442645.1. Classification (NCBI taxonomy): domain Eukaryota; kingdom Viridiplantae; phylum Streptophyta; class Magnoliopsida; order Asparagales; family Asparagaceae; genus Agave; species Agave tequilana. Next base: position 75,111 of record JAVJIF010013245.1, read on the forward strand.
TCCTCGAAGAAATACCCACAACCGATGATTGAAAATCACGAACAAAGTTCTGGAATAGCAGTGATAAGAGCTGGGGAAAATACCTCGAAAACGGCATGAATCGAGCTCGAATCGGGCCTGAAATGGACTCTGAATGGGGTCTGAACTGCTACAGAGGTACTACTGAGGATCATTTTGACCTCAGTGATTTGTAATGGCTGCAGGTGTGTCGTCTTCATGACCGCGACAGCTTGAAAAGCGGTTGAATCAGACCCCGGATGATAAAGTTATGGTCCAACACAAATCTAATACACTAACGTGTCTGTTTGTGTCCGTACCCGCTACTGTAGCATGTGGGTTTACTATAGTGGGTCAAAGGCACTGTAGGCTATGGACTCATTATGTAGTAAGCGGATCAGGTCTCCTTTGCGGATCCACAACTTCAACCCATTATCAAATTTCTTTTATAACTGCGAGTTCGGTTGGATCTTTATTTGAAGACCAGCTAACCCTTCTTCTGTTTGTAGGCGAGAGTAGCTGCAAGCAATTGCAGCACACGGTGAAGAAGATGATTAGTTGATGTTGCTGCGAGGGCGATGGATCACGGGCAATGGCGAAGCTCTTTGACCGATGGTGGTGAGGATGTAGGTTGGAGGAGGCGGGCTTATCCTGGGGGATCTGACCAACGGCGAGACTAGAGGGAAGGTCGGTGGCAAAGGAGAAGACAGAGAGGGCCTTGTCGAATGAAGACAGTGACGAGGATGAGAAACATAGGGTCGGACGCGGATCTGGGCGGCGGGGTAGTGCGGTGACGGTCGAGGTCTCGTCTCGCAGTCAAGGTGGCGACGGCTCGGTTTGATCTGCTCGGCGGGGTGCTCCATCGAAGGAAGAGGATGACGAAGATGGAGATCGAGCGATTGGTAAGGAACGAGAGCGTCGAGATGAACGAGAGTTCTAATAGATGTCGGCAGTGATCTCGTGGTTGAAGGAGATGGTAATGACGATCTTGTTGACGAAGGAGAAGAAGGGCGGTTTCGTGGCAAACAACGATGTTGACATTAAAGCGAGAGGAAGGGAGATCGGTATGTGGTGCTGAGGAAGGAGACGAGTGAACAGTGGCGGCTGAGAATTTCATTTTTCTTTTTCTTTTCTTGTTTTTTTCTTTTCTTTACTGCTCTTTTCAAATCTAGGATTTTGAAATTTTGGTGGAAAGAGAAGTTAGGGTTTGTGGAAGTTTTGGTGGAAACTAGGGTTTTGTGAGAAGGAAAGACTAGGGTATTGAAATTTTGTGAAAGGAGTGAAGATTTAGGCTCTAATACAAACTGATGGGGGCGAACAACAAAAAGGGGATAATTGAGAACGAACACTAGAAAATCTAAACTTAAGATTTGTAACCCAACAAAAAAGTTTGAGAATCTCATCCTGGGTCATCTCACCTAAAAACATACTGGCTACAAATTGATCAATAGCAATTTTCATATTCATCAATTAAGAATCTCATAAGCAGTCTTGGTCTTTTATAGGCCTATATCACAGGAAACTTCCCACCACAAGCAATGTGGGATTAAACTAAGATAAGCCAACTAATAGCCGACTAATCTAAATTAAGATAAAATAGTCCAACGAACTAAAACAAAGTAAAACATCTAGATGTCCCCATCAAATGCACATGCATATATAGACACATATATACAAAAATACATACATACAAACATGCATACATGTATGCAGACAACATATCCACACATAACATATATGCATGCAAGTCCATATTACCTAACTAAAATTTGAATATAAGAAAAGAATGAGCTTAGAGTGTAAATAATTGAAAAAAGCACATTCTAGTACACATACCTTGACTGTCTTACCAAAGAAGGGATGTAGCTTTGTTTTGCAAACTTCAACTATAAATAATTAGATATTTAACTATGATTGAAATATTTATATGCAGTAAAAGTTTAATATAAAATATATTAATAATAAATGGTACGTAAATAACCTCTTATAGATGTTTCAGAAATGCTTCACGAGAAACCAACCACGTACCCCACCTTCAAAAATAGGAAAAATATACATAATAATGTTTTATAATGATAATAATTAGAAATAAACAAACCTGTCTAGGTAGAAATGTTAACCTTCTACTATTGACACCAAGTTAAAGAATGGTGAACAAGTTTTGAATGTCTTCAAGTGACCTGCAAATAAAAAATTAAATTTATAAAAGAAAATATAACATAAAGAAATTGTTCAACAAAAGAACCTTATCACCTTTTGCCGATGTTCCCATTTAGGTCCATGTCTTTGTTGATCCACAGAGGTACTCATTGCCAAATAAAACAAGCAAAATGGAAGACAGACTCGTTACTCAAACACTAGATGACCAACCGACTTCTCTTGCAGTCCACATTTATGGTGTTTGATGCCAAAAAACCCCACGGATTCCAACTTATTGTCATAAGACACAACAAGTAATCTATATTGTGGATTCAATCCCTTGGAAAGTCTTGACGACCACGCTAGAAGTTGAAGGCCAATCTCATATGATCTAGAAAAAAGATGGTAGTGTGCATTGGATGTCCAATAACTCTCTCTCAGTGTAGGGGAACTTGGGGGTTTCTACAAGTTGTAGAAGAAAGTGATGAAGGCGATGGTGGATAGGAAAGAGTGTTGGCAGTTCTGAAGGCCTATAGCTATATAAAGTTGTAGTTAAGGAGATTAAATGCAGGTCTTAAAGAATCTAGGACGAGGAATCAAAGAGGGTGAAGGCGGTCTTGAGAGCGTGCATCATGTATGGACATGTATTTAGTGTGGAGGTTCAACGCTTGACAAGTTGTTTTATTAAAGAGGTGAATTCCATGAGTTTTATGAAATTATCGAGAAAGTAGGTAATTTCCAATCAAAGCCCTTGGACTTTCATTAGTTCTTGGGACATAAAGAGAAGACAAGAGAAATTGGGCGTATATAGGAGGATGACACGAGTGGACTGGCGTAAGAGAGGCGAGAAGAGATAGAGGAGAGGTAAAGGGGAGAGAGAGAGGTGTGAATGTCCAAGCATATACACACACAATACTACAAGCATAATTATACATGTGCACATAAATACATATATACAAATATAAATACATACATACTCACATACAACACCCACGCAAATAAAAACACACACGGACATATGTTTCTATACACACACCCATGTTGACACATTCACAAATACACACACGGACATATGTTTCTATACACACACCCATGTTGACACATTCACAAATACACACATAATAGAAACATTCACATATATAGTTGCATGCACACACATATATAAACACATACACATACATACATAGATATTAAGATATACATATTCTAATATATTATACATATAGAGACGCAAACACATATATTCGAATATTTTGATGCATACACATATAGATAAATATACATAATAATATTTATTTTGAAAGGATACACTATTCACATATATAGATACATATTTGCACATATATTGACACATATCATACATTCACATTACATACACAGATATAAAACACACACTCTCTCTCTCTCACACACACACACACATATATACAGGGTGTGTGTGTGTGTGTATTCACATGTAGGGATACATACATAAATAGAAACACATGCAAGTATATAAAAATACATACATATATATAGACACAGACATATATTGTTGGCCCAAAGGCTTTCCACTCTAGTTTTGATGATGATTAACTCATGTAGTTAAGTGTACTAATAATCTTGTGATTTTAGTTTCAGATCATTAGTCAAGATATTAGTTGGTAATTAGCTTCAACAAGATGATTTGGAAGCTACCCACATAGTGATTCAAGAGCCCGAGCGACAAGATCATATATTGCACTCTTTGAAGTCAAGCTCGGTGGATCACGAAGTTTTGGATCGAGTCGGCTTGGAGACAGCGCTCTACAAGAAGACATCGATACCATAGTTTTAGTTTTGTGTTTAGATCCAAATTGTGAAGATTAGAATAGTATGATATGCTCAAGTTCACAACACACACGTTTCATGTTTTGGTTTTCGGTTTTTGGTTTAACCGATCTTGGCTTGCATGAATAGATATAATATCAAAACAAGTTTACATAGTTTAATGTATATAAGATTTGTTCTATATACATGCATGCTTCAACTATTTAAACAAACTTAGTTTTATACATATTCATGTGTTTTATGTTTTGGTATTTTTAACAAAACATATTTTGGAATTAAAGTCAAAAACATGGATATATATATATGTCATGTATATTGGATTTCTATCCATATGCATCATGCCTAAATGTTGTTTAATATCATGTTTTTGTATTTGGATGAGTTTTAGACAAAATGTATTTTCTATTCAAAGATCCAAGTTTTAGAAAATACAGTTTTTGGTTTTTGGCAAAATTTCTATAACACTAAAATAGTTCAAAATGTTTGAGATTTGTGTTAAACTTTTTAACACAAGTTTGTATTTCAGTAAAAAATGATAAAACTATTTTTGTGGATTTTTAGAGATTTAATGGAAATTTTTAGGATTAAAAATTACATGTTTTTGCTGATCAGAACAGTCTCTGCCAGGCTAGGTCGGTCGACCCTACGGTCGACCGCACCAAGTAGCCGGTCGACCCTATCAGTCGACCGACGTGCACGGATACGTGCACGCTGGCTGCCACATGGTCCGGTCGACCGCCACGGGCGACCGACTGCATGCAGGCAACTCTCTGTTTGTTTCGGTCGATCGGGCGGTCGACCGGTAGCTGGCAACGGGCAGAATTTGACCGTTGGACGGTCGACCGTAGTGTATTTTTGACAGTTTCTGCTGCCAACGGCTATATTTTTCTGGGGTCTATAAATACCCAATTCATATCCTGTTTTCTCTAAGATTTTTGAGTGCGAATTTTTCCTACTCTCTAGTGTTTTCACAGCAATCAAAAGAAGTTTTTGAACTCATATTGAACAATCTATTTAGAGTTTTTGCTAGGGTTTGGAAAACCAAAGAAAAGGGTTTTTGGGAAAAGAGTTTTGATTCATCTTCTATATCTTGGTTTCAGTTTTTCCCAAGATTTTTCTTTGTGATTTTGATTTCCATTCCATTGGTTTTCTCCACACTTGAGCTAAAATCTACTGTCTCATTCTATAGGATCTTTGTGTGGGAGAAAGAATTTGTTTGTGGTTGTTTGTTAGACCACCAAGTTATAAACTCAATCTTTGCTTGGCTTTGTGCCTTTGGGTTGTATCCCTCAAGTTGTGAGGTGATCCTTATTTGCTTTGTGCTAATCCCTCAAGTTGTGAGGTGATTGTTTTGTTGGATTGGAGCTTGCCTCAAGGAGGAGGTTGTGGTCTTAAAGAGAGGAGTTGGGTACTCCTTGTGAGAGTTCTTTGTGGACTATTGCTAGTGGATTAGAAATCCTTCGTGTGTCGAAGGCGGGGATGTAGAGCTGGGTGCTCGAACCTCGAAACATATCTTGTTGTTTGCGCTTGATACATTGACTCTCTCTCTATCTCTCTCTTTACTTTGTGCCTTGCAACTATTCATATTGTGCATTCATAATTGCTTGGCTTGGTTGTGTGTGCATCACTTGTTGATTGCACTTGAGTGTATTGCATTAAGTTTTTAAATTCCGCATTGAGTTCATAGATTAGCTATATCACCTATTCACCCCCCTCTAGGTGATTTTCAACTGGTATCAGAGCCTACGCTCCTGATATTTAGGTTTAACTACCTAGGAGTGAGATCTTGGTTTGCTAATCTTCATTTGCATTTTTCATTTGCACACTTTTAGGTTGCTCTCATGGATAGCCCTCCTATGTTTGACCATATTAGACTTGATGCTTGGAAGGCCAATATGAGTAGACATTTAAAAGCTTAGGACATCTAGTTTATCAAGCCTCTACTCAAGAATCATTCCCTAATAGTAGCAAACATAAAAAGGCTAATGCATTAGCACTTAGAGCATCTCTTAGTGAACATCTTTTACCGGTGTTTGATCGTTATGACTCGGCTTTTGCAGTATGGAGCTTATTGACGTCTCCCGAGCTTCCAAGGATTATCAACAAGATGAGGAGATCTAAGAGAGAAAAGTCCGAAGAGCATTGCTTCATGGTCCAAGGGAATAACTCCCTTGAGGTACAATCGGACACTCAATTAGATGATAGCTCTAGTTCCTATTGCTATGGATGTTTAGAAGTTCAATCTTTAAATTTGGAACTTGCTCAAAAACTTGAAAATTTCTTGAAAAAACACAATCTTTTGAAAGAGGACAACCTTGTTTTGAAAAATGAATTAAAGGATTTGTGTTCTAATTTTGAATTGATTTTGCAAGAAAAGGAAGAGATTGCAAGTGAACGTGACTCACTTAAATCTCAACTTGAACTTGCTTTAAAGGAAAATGAATTTTTGAAAAGCAAAAATGATTGTGTGATGTTGTGAAAAACAATGAGGTTTTATCTTCTAAATTGGATTTTGTTTTAAAAGATAACCTTGTTTTGAAAAATAAAATTGATTCAATTACAAAAGAATTGGATTTAGTTTTAAAGAAAAATGAATCTTTAAAAATTGAAATTGATTCTCATGTGTGCCATGCTAGTATAGCTTATTCTTCTTCTTGCACTCCTATTGCATGCTCCACTTTATCTTCCACTATTGAAAATGATATAAATGTTTTGAAGAAAAGTGTTGAATGTTTGGGCTCCACTTTGAGCCAATACACATTAAATCATTCACGTTTGGAAACCTTGGTTCGTAAGAAACAAGGTCCATCTTTGCATGCACACCCTACACGGCATACACATGCTTTCCACGGACACAACCATGACATGTATGCTCATGTGTACATTTGTACACATTGTGGTCGAAAAGGCCATCTTGCTAGATTTTGCTATGATCGTTTACATGTTGAAAATTTAGCAAATAATCTTGTTTGGGTTAGAAAAGGTACTAACCCCTATGGACCCAAAAACCACCTCCTTGACTTTTGATGTAGGTGGAAGCTCTCGCATCACGTGAGAGTATTGGTACCTTGAGGTGGATGCGTTCTAAGCTTAAAAGAGAACCATTTGGATGCTTCACTCTCAAGGGGATTTGGTGGGAGGACCACCGTGGTTTGGAGAACTAGAGATGCACCTTCATCGGTTTTGGTATCATTCTCTAACTCCCATTTTTATTTGCATGCTTTTCATGTTCATCTATTCATAGAATGTCTTGTTTTATTGTTCATTATGCTTATGTCATGTTGATTAGATTAGTGTTATACATGTTTAGTTACTTGAGACACCCATGTTTTATATGGATCTTATCTTTGTGTTCTCACCTTGTTTAGTACTATCATGTATGCCCTAGATCTAATGTACATGCATATACATAATGATCATATGGATGATTATGATGTTTTGTTTTGATGACTCATGTTTTGTTTAGTATGTTGAATGCCATGTTTATTAGACCCTTGACATGCATGTATAGCTTTTGAGATCACCCATGTTTAGTATGGACCCATATTCTGTGTTCTCTTTATGTTTTAGCTATCATGTTAATCATAGATCTAATGCACATGTCTTTGTCATGCTAATCATATGGTTGACTATGACTTTTTATTTTAATAATTCATGTTTTTGATTATTATGATCATTTTTATGATTTTCATGTTGATCTATGTGTCGTTTTATGCTTCATGATTTGAATATATGTTTAGATGTTAGTTTTCATGAAAACTAGGATTTATACTTGTACATAGAATGGGCAACAAGTAAATCTTTTTATGTTTGTGCTTGAATGCCTATTTGTACCCATTAAATGTGCTAGTATAGTCTTGTTTTGATGATTCATGCATTCTAACTTGTATTCCTCAATTTGGATATGTTTTCATGATCATGTGTTTTAACTTCATGTATATGTCTATCTTGTCCAAACTATTAGATATACATATACATCCTTGAGCCACGTGCCTTCATGCATATACTTTTGTGGACTCATTGTGTTTAGGATATGTATGTATACTTTAGTTTGTACATGACATACATATGCCTTGAAGTTTAAATCGTTTGGATGAATTTCATGTTTGCTAAGTGATTTCACATTTATGATGAATTTCATGTTTTTAAGATGATTTCAATTGGTGATTTCACATCTTAGATGAATTTCATATTTTCAATATTGAGCTTGATTGTCCATTTTCATGTTGATATGTTTCTCACAACACTTGTACACTCACCTTATTTAATGTTTTCTCATGACTTAGTTTTCATGAGTACAAATTGTGCTATATGGATTTTGAGTGTTTTAGTGCCATGTGGTTTACATGTGTCTTCATGAAATATATTTTTGTTATTCCTTATTTGAAGGATCTCGTACTAGTTGATTCATATAACTAGTTGTGATATTCTTCCTTGGTAGTAGTTTTCAAACATACTATATTTGTAAACCCATTTTCCTTGAAAACCCCTACCATCAATGGGAGGTTGGATGAGAGATCATGTTCATGTATGCTTTATAATGAAAATCATTTGAAACTTGAAACATGATTGGGAGGTATAGGATTATGAGATATACACTTGATCTTATTGTTGTTTCAATTAGTATCATTGAATTCTTTCAATTGGTATCAATCTTAACATTTCTTGTATACTCATATGTTTTTATGTATGTATGCTTTCATTTCCAAGAATATCAATTTCAATTGGTATCTACTTCTCATACATATATATGTTTTATTTGTGCTATTATAATTCTATATCTTGAGCACAAAATCTTATTTATGCTAAGTGCTTGAGCTTTAACTTTGTTTCAATTGATTTAATTTTCAATTGGTATCTTATTTCAAGCCTATGCATTGTTTTTATTGGTATTTCATAAAGGGGGAGAAAATCTTGTATTTCATCTTTCAATTGGTATTTTGTATTCCACTCCCTTACTTTATGATAGAAAATAATTGTTTCATTGGTATCTTATGCCTTGAAGAATAATAATTTCAATTGGTATTAAGATCTATGTTTAATTTCTATTGGTATCAACATTTATGTTTAGAAATTTAAAATTTGTAATGTTTAATTTCAATTGGTATCAAGATTCTTGTTTTTCAATTGGTATAGTTTCATTTTTAATTGGTATCAATATACACGTCATTGTCACACTTTTATTGGTATCATATTTGATTTCACCCCTCATTGATATTATTTTTGTTTTAGACAAAAAGGGGGAGAACAATTGATTCTTTGTTGATTCTTTGTTTTGAACAAAAGAGGAGAAAAATATGTTTTTATTTTGTTTTGTTTTTAACCCCTTTGTTGATGATTGACAAAAAGGGGGAGAAGAATTTGAGTTTATATGCATGTTTGTATGCATGTTTTATGTTTTTATTAAGTTCAATTGGTATCAAAAGCATTATTAAGAACATGTTTAGTTTTGGTATCAAGAGCTTGTAAAAAGATCATTAGATCATTAGTTTTGTTTTGCATATATTTAGTTTTGCATATATTTAGTTTAAATTTTAATTGGTATCTAAAGCAATTGGTATCTAGAACTTGTTTATTTGTTTTTGAAAATTTCATTGATATCTAAAATTTCATTGGTATCTAGAGCCATTTATTGTTTTATGCATATCTATGCATGTTTCATATTTAGTATTCATTGCATATATTTGTTGTTTATCCCTATGCATGAGTTAAGGGGGAGCTTCTTTGAAGCTTAACTTTAATCCATCCATATATAACTCCATGAGTTTTGTCATCATCAAAAAGGGGGAGATTGTTGGCCCAAAGGCTTTCCACTCTAGTTTTGATGATGATTAACTCATGTAGTTATGTGTACTAATAATCTTGTGATTTTAGTTTCAGATCATTAGTCAAGATATTAGTTGGTAATTAGCTTCAACAAGATGATTTGGAAGCTACCCACATAGTGATTCAAGAGCCCGAGCGACAAGATCATATATTGCACTCTTTGGAGTCAAAAGCTCGGTGGATCACGAAGTTTTAGATCGAGTCGGCTTGGAGACAGCGCTCTACAAGAAGACATCGGTACCATAGTTTTAGTTTTGTGTTTAGATCCAAATTGTAAAGATTAGAATAGTATGATAAGCTCAAGTTCACAACACACACGTTTCATGTTTTGGTTTTCGGTTCTTGATTTAACCGATCTTGGCTTGCATGAATAGATATAATATCAAACAAGTTTACATAGTTTAATGTATATAAGATTTGTTCTATATACATGCATGCTTCAACTATTTAAACAAACTTAGTTTGATATACATATTCATGTGTTTTATGTTTTGGTATTTAACAAAACATATTTTGGAATTAAAGTCAAAAACATGGATATATATATGTTTCATGTATATTGGATTTCTATCCATATGCATCATGCCTAAATGTTGTTTAATATCATGTTTTTGTATTTGGATGAGTTTTAGACAAAATGTATTTTCTATTCAAAGATCCAAGTTTTAGAAAATACAGTTTTTGATTTTTGGCAAAATTTCTATAACACTAAAATAGTTCAAAATGTTTGAGATTTGTGTTAAACTTTTTAACACAAGTTTGTATTTCAGTAAAAAATGATAAAACTATTTTTGTGGATTTTTAGAGATTTAATGGAAATTTTTAGGATTAAAAATTACATGTTTTGCTGACCAGAACAGTCTCTGCCATGCTAGGTCGGTCGACCCCTACGGTCGACCGCACTAAGTAGCCGGTCGACCCTATCAGTAGACCGACGTGCACGGATACGTGCACGCTGGCTGCCACATGGTCCGGTCGACCGCCACGGGCGACCAACTGCATGCAGGCAACTCTCTGTTTGTTTCGGTCGACCGAGCGGTCGACCGATAGCTGGCAACGGGCAGAATTTGACCGTTGGACGGTCGACCGGCCGATCGACCGGTAGTGTATTTTTGGCAGTTTCTGCTGCCAACGGCTATATTTTTCTGGGGTCTATAAATACCCCATTCATAGCCTGTTTTCTCTAAGATTTTTGAGTGCGAATTTTTCCCTACTCTCTAGTATTTTCACAGCAATCAAAAGAAGTTTTTGAACTCATATTGAACAATCTATTTGGAGTTTTTGCTAGGGTTTGAAAAACCAAAGAAAAGGGTTTTTGGGAAAAGACTTTTGATTCATCTTCTATATTTTGGTTTCAGTTGTTCCCAAGGATTTTTCTTTGTGATTTTGATTTCCATTCCATTGGTTTTCTCCACACTTGAGCTAAAATCTACTATCTCATTCTATAGGATCTTTGTGTGGGAGAAAGAATTTGTTTGTGGTTGTTTGTTAGACCACCAAGTTATAAACCCAATCTTTGCTTGGCTTTGTGTCTTTGGGTTGTATCCCTCAAGTTGTGAGGTGATCCTTGTTTGCTTTGTGCTAATCCCTCAAGTTGTGAGGTGATTGTTTTGTTGGATTGGGCTTGCCTCAAGGAGGAGGTTGTGTTTGTAAAGAGAGGAGTTGGGTACTCCTTGTGAGAGTTCTTTGTGGACTATTGCTAGTGGATTAGAAATCCTTCGTGTGTCGAAGGCGGGGATGTAGAGCTGGGTGCTCGAACCTCGAAACATATCTTGTTATTTACGCTTGATCCATTGACTCTCTCTATATCTCTCTTTACTTTGTGCCTTGCAACTATTCATATTGTGCATTCATAATTGCTTGGCTTGGTTGTGTGTGCATCACTTGTTGATTGCACTTGAGTGTATTGCATTAAGTTTTTAAATTTCGCATTGAGTTCATAGATTAGCTATATCACCTATTCACCCCCCCCCCCCTCTAGGTGATTTTCTTATATAACCACATACACATTCACAGATACATACATACTTGGATATAGACATGCATCATGGATAGACATGCATATCTCATAAATTTTGAAAAAAAATGAGCTTAGAGTATAAAGTTTTGAAAAAAAACCACTTAATTATTCTAGTATACATACCTTGACTCTCTTACCGATGAAGGGATGTAGCTTTATTTTAGAAACTTCAAATGTAAATAAATAGGCATTTAACTATAATTAAGGTATTTATATGTGGTAAAAATTCAGTATAAATATATTAAAAATAATGACACATAACAAACCTCTAGTAGATATTTTTGAAATGCTTCACGAGAAACCAACTACATACCCACCTTAAAAAACCGGACAAATAGACCTAATAACATTTTGTAATATTAATTAATATAAATTAAAAAACAAACCTGTCAAGACATCAATCTCAACCTTCTCGTCTTAACACTAACTGAACGGTGAACAAGTTTGGAATGTCTCCACATGAAGTGCACTAATAAAATTATTTTGAAAAATAAAATATAACATTACAAAAGTTGTTCGACAAAAGAACCTGATCACTATTCGTTAATGTTTGCATTTTGGGCCCATGACTAATTTAAGCCCACAGAGGTGTTGCAAAAGAAAACAAATAGAACACAAGACCTCTCTTTTTTGCTTAAACACCGGATCAACACTGGTTTCTGTTGTAGTCCTCATCTATAATGTTAGGCACCAAAGAATCTACATGTACCAGCTCCTTGTCATGAGAAACAAGAGAAATTTCATGTATTTTGACTCGATCATTAAAAAAAAGTCTTGATGGCCAAGGAGCTTGAGGCCAATCTGAAGAAGAGGAGAAGAGGAGAGTGGAATAGCAATCGAAGAGGAGGAGAGAGAGAAGGCTACAAAGAGGAGATTACATGAGTGGCCTAGTGTAAGAAGGGAGGAAGAGAGATAGAGAGAGAGGAGAGGAAAAGGAGAGAGAAAGTCAAACCTATTAATTCTAATCCTTTAGCAAGTTGTGCACGTTCAATCCTATATTTATCCATGTATAGACACATGCATGCTACATGCATGATTATATATTCATACATAAATATTTACGTTAATATCGAAATGCATACATATATAATACATACACAACACACCCGGGGAAATAAAAAGCACAAATGTACATATGCATGTTTTATATGTGGTGTGTGTGCGCGCGCACATATAAACACACATATTCACATATATTGATACATGCACATATGGACACATACACATACACACTGAAATGGAAACACACCACACACACATAAAGAGAGATAATACACATTTACATGCACAGATTAGGAGACATACACAAATATATTCACATATACAAATACATAAACATATATAGACACATGTACATATTTTCACATATATACTTTGCATGCATAGATAAAAACACATACACATATATATTAACAATTTAACATAAATAGATAAATAAACATATATATATATATGAGAATATACACACACACACACACACATATATAAACTAATACAGAGAGAGAGAGTCAGACATATAGACACGCGCAAACAAATATAGACATATACATAAATATATACATGCAAACATTGATACATTCATACATAAATACAAATCTGCATGCATACATACACACATACATAATATACACTAATGCATGCAATCGACATTATCCCATTAAGTTTTGAAAAGAAAAAAAGGTTGAGCTTAGAATATAACAATTTGAAAAAAGTACTTAAAGGATTTCTATACACTTACAGTAGAGGGGAGGAAGAGCAAAGACCGAGTGTGAGAGAGGAGTGGAAAATGATACACGAACATTTCTGATTACTTATTCGTGCACACTTATGCACGTTCAAGCCTAAATTAATCCTTGTGCACACACATACATGTTGCATTTGTAATTATACCTACAGGTGTACTAAATACATAAAATAAAACATAGTTACATTTCACACCCATGCAAATAAAGACATACATATGTATGTTTCTTTATGTATATATTTAGATATATGTATACATATGTAACACATATATTCCTCATATATAGATACATACAAATATATTCATTATTTTCACATTCACATACACATGTATATTCACATATATACGCACACATATATTCACATATATAGATACATACAAAGATATAGACGCATACACAAATTTATTCACATACATACATACACACACATATATAAACACTTACCCATATACACAAATACATATGTAAACACGCACACACACGTATAACATACATGCAGACATATATACAAACATGAAAACATACATGCATAAAAGTAAACTAAAAGGATTCAAGTACTTAAAAGATGAGCTTAGAATATAACAAGGTGAAAAAAAAAACTTAAAAGGATTCAAGTATAACTTTAACTGTCTTACAGAAGAAGGGTCAAGGGATGTAGATTTGTTTTAAGATCACTAAGTGCAAATAAATAGAGATTTAACTATAATTGTGATATTTATATGCGGCAAAAGTGGTCCATAACTAACCTCATGTGTCTGAAATGCTTCATGAGACCAACCGAACGCTCACCTTCAAAAAGTGTAAAATACATATAAAAAAAGGTTGTAATAATAACAAATATAACTAAAGGAATAAATATGCCAAGACATCAATGATAACCAACCTTCTAATCTTTACAACAAGCTCAATGGCAAAAGAAGCATGGAATTTCTCCAAGTAATCTGCACTACCAAAATTAAATTTCAAAATAAAATAAAATAACATTAGAAAATAGTCCGAGAAAAGAACGTGTTCTCGATGTTCGCACTTAGGATCCACGACTATTTAGGGTCCAGTAAGGTACTCGTTGTTGAAGGAAACAAACAAAACGAAAAGAACTCTCCTTACGCTCAACCACTAGATTAGCCTCCGGCTGCTGCCGCAGGCATCATTTTTGTGTTAGGCACCAAAGGATAGCTCCTTGCCCGTGAGAGACAATTGGTAATTTATGTATTTGGACTTGATTTCTGTAAAAGTCTTGATGGCCGCACAAAGTTGAAGGCCAAGATTACAACAGTCTAGAAGAAGGCGGGTGTCATGGGCTACAAGAAGTCATCAGGGAACTCATATCTCAGAATCAAAGTGCATTCCTGAGAGAGACAAATTAATGATTGTTCACCATCAGCTCATGATTTTAAGAGGATTCCTCTTGCCAGAACTTGAAAATAGATCCTCACAAGCTTTTGGTTCAGTGAATAGGGAGTTTAAGTATTTCACGTTTCATTGCATGAATTTCCACCCCAAATGGATACACTGAGTTCAAGAATGCATTTCAACCTCATTCTTTCATGCATTGATCAATGAGAACCTACCTGGACATTTTCAATAGAGGTCTGAGACAAGGAGAACCTTTGTCTCCTTATCTCTTTGTGCGCGTTATAAAAATTTTCTCAGTCAAAATGGATTTGGCCATGGAAGCCAGGAGAATCAGTCATATTAAGAGAGGACCCCAGGTTTATGTCCTCACCTATTATTTTTGCAGATGATATGCTACTCTTTGGCAAGACTAACAAGCAATCTGTTTGAATAACTGAAATTGAATACAGGCCTTTCAATAAACAAATCTAAGAGAAATTGGTTTTTTAGCAACGGCTGTACTAATAGGCAAGAATTACAGAAGCTAATTGGCATTACAAGAGGCTCCCTACCTACTAAATGCCTGGCTATTTCCTTGACAATTAACTATTTGAGGACTAGAGACTACACTTCATTGGTAGATAAATGCATAAACATATTGGAGAGCTGGCAGAGCAATACCCTATCTTTTTCTGAGTGGAGCTTGTCAAATCTGTTCTCTACAACGCCCTTTCTTATAAGGAAAAATTCATTCAACCTTTCCAATTTTAGTGTGCAAGGAACTTGAAACCATGGCAGCAAAATTCTTGTGGAAAGGAAAGATATGTCCATGGAGCTGGGATGCAATATGCTGGCCAAAGGAGGCGGCGGCTTGGGTATCAGGATGATAGCTGATATTTGTAGAGCTACAGGGCTAAACTATTATGGAGGTGCTGCAATTCCAAATCACTATGGACTAATGGATGAGAAGCTTCTACATTAAACAAGATAGCATATGGAATGCTCGTGCATCCTTACTTCATCCAAGGACATGGAAATCTATGGCTAATGCTAGGCCCTCTGCTCTTCCAAACATGCACAAAAGATTGTAGTGATGGCCAAGACACTTCATTATGGTTTGACCCCTGGATCTGGACAAAGGGTAATAGATTTATTAGAAAGCAATATCGTCTACCTCTCTCATGACAATGGCTGTTAGCAGGCTTATAGGTGCTGAAAACAACAATTCAATTCAGAATTGCTGATAAAAGCAGAAGATATCTCAGCCCGTTTGCAGGTGGGAAAGATATATGGAGATGGATGCTCACAAAATCTGGAGAATTCAGTCTTAAATCAGCATGGAAACTTGTGAGGAACAGCACACTTTCCCCATTATCATACAAGATCCAATTATGGGCTTATACAGATTGTCGTTGACCTATACTAGAAAATTTCACAATACGCATGAAGCACACTTCCCTATTTCAGCTTACCACTCTATTTTGATCAATGATGTCTTAACTAATTTGTAAATATTTAATTCGATAACATTGTTGAACATATCCATTGACCAACAACACCAACTAGTTCATAATTTCAGTTGTTTTACCGTAGGAATTTGTGTTCTATATGCTTTCCCCTTGATTACTTGCTTTTGCAATCAAAACTTCTCTTATGACTTCAAGTTAACCTGTTACTTTTACCATGTTGATTAATTTACATATCATTTGCAATTTATATGATAATTCAACCTACTAAGCTAGTTAACACCTTGCCACCTTAGTTGCAGAATTGCATGAAGTTTCAACTTCAGCGTCACACATTGTTCTAGTTCTTCTCATCCCATCACTCCTAGATGCCACATGTATTCCATTAATTGCTTGATTTACAAGCTTGATAAACATGAACTATCTCAAGCATTTTCTACTCAGCTATCTGCACATTCTATCTTATTTTTAATCACTTAGAAATTAAAGTTTAAGCATACAACTACTAAACACCACCAGAATATCAGCTTCTAGTAAGATTTACAAAGTACAATAAGTATGCTTAAAGTCCTGCTTCTCAAAAGTGGAAGAGTCTTGTAAGAAAAAAAAATTTCTAAAGGCACCTTAGTGTGAGTTCTAAGCATGAGCATAACCATAATCAACCAGTCCACCGTTATCCTACATGTTTCAGCTGATTGGCACGATTTCTGAATATTTACTGCCTAGTATAGCCATCAGCTACGGGACACATAACATAAATAAATTACTTAAGAAACTATCATGTGAGATACTCTTAGAAATGCTAAAATGATATGTATAAGGTAATAATGAGTCATGTCAACACAAATTAAAACAGAAAAGTTAATTGTGGATTTAGCGGCTATTAACCTTTCTCACCTCTTATTTGCATAAATGAGCACAAACAGCACCTTTTTCTTCTTCCTCCTAATTAAAAGAGAACAAGCAGAAATGATTAATATAAGTTTCATGAAACATTTTATCTAACTACCCTCTACGATAAGGTAATTCCTCTTAGGAAATATAATTTATCATATATAACTTAAGAATTTCAGGTTTAGTTTGCATAATACTTTATTTGGTACATCACAGTATCTCACCTTTAATATTAGTACTAAGTAGCAAATTGGGCTCCACATTTAGGTATTTTTTTTAATAAAACTCTTTTGTTTGATGATCTCCCTTACTTACACTACACAGTAACTTAGAATGCACATTAGATTAAAATTATAAGCGCAATCTCTTTACTTGGATATTTTTACCATTTGGCTATTTTTCCACTTGGAAGTTTCAAAAGCAATGCAATTACTAGAAGTTATTTTTAAGAATTGAGTGGAAAGAGAGCTAAAAATCTGTAGAAATTGAAGTAGATTATTTTTAAATCAATAGTCAATTAAATTGGTCACAGGGAAGAAACTCAAGAGGCCATGTTAGATTAGTTACAAGCTGTGATGAAAATCAGAAACAATTTGAGATAACTTTTGCCATTGTCGAGAACAACTAGGCACGAGAACTAAGATAATGACTAAAATATGATCAGAAGCATAGTTAGGATTGTTTTTGTTTGTCAGAATTATACCCTGAATATGAATGCATATGCTATTTAACAGCAAAATAGGAGTATCATTGGCCTAACAGGAAGATCAGATAGGATCTAAGATCCAATCAAGCTAAATGTAGGTTGACAACAAAATTAATATCAAAAATAAGATAAAAAGAATTCAGGCTTGAACCGCAGATTACCTTTAAATTAAAGGTAGTACAGAGATTGTGATCAAAACAATGATTACAAATGGGTTAAACATCTAATTTCAATCGCAAAAATGTTTC
>JAVJIF010013246.1:0-84004 GCA_038442645.1 Agave tequilana
CCCCCCCCCCCCCCTCCGACCTCTCTGTCTCTCTCTCTCCCCCCCCTCCCACTCCGGCGACCTCTCTCTCCTCTCCTCTCCCTCCATCGCCATCTCTCGGTGTGTCTGCAAGCGCTAGTTGTCCCTCGCACCTATATGGCATATTTTCGAGTTTGCCTTGCTCTCTAAGGTTGCTTCACTCGGTGATCACCATGAATAAACACCTGATATTGTTGCTTTTGTGTGCGGCCTTGAGTTGTAAGGACTACATGTGTTGGGTTTCAACGATGCTGCTCTCCTCATGACACTTAGTGTAAAAAAATCTGGTAGTCGAGCTCTACAAGAAGAGCTTTAATGATGAGTTCATTCGCGATGTCATGATGTAGTTCATACGTTTGCTGCAATGGCCTTCAACATTGTGAGCACTGTTGCAGTTGCTTGATGTTTCTGATGATTATAGGTTCTGTTTGTACTGTTATACTACTGAAGTCAAAGAATGAAAGGAAACCTGTCTGCACACTGGAAGAAATCACAAACAATGTAATATCCTCGCATTTGATTTCCTCGTTTTCATTATCATCGGAGTAGTATTGTGTGATTTCACACATTTGGGACTAAACATGATCATCAACAAATGACTCTACATATCAATGCATGCATATTTGCAATTGGCTGTTAACATGAACTTTGCAATATGTAATTTAACCGAAGGTTTCCATTCACAGAGGGCAAATAATCACATTGTGGACAATATGTAGCATCCATAATTTAGGATTGAATAATGTGCACAAGAGCCCAGCTAAGTGACAGAACTAGCCATAAACTTACATGCAGAAACAAGGTTGCATGCAACAAGGTAGAATTTCCCTCCAGATTACATTCTGGCACCAGAATTTATTCCATCAAATCTTGCACAGCATCATTTGCACTTTGGATCATAGGGAAGGCAACCCCTCTCAACAAGAAGCTTCACATCTAAACAAGTACTTGCATCTTACAGATTACATGCTATTTTTCATTAAGCTCGTAAAAGAAAGCAATGTGTGTGCCTTTGATCACCGACCGTCGCAGTAAAGCAAGTGACTTCTTCATCAATCATCCCAGCCTTGCACCAGCCATCTATCTCCAGTATGGTCTCTCTCCAGTTCTTCCGCTTGAACAACAACAGCTTATCCGGGGAGTTACTGGATTCAATTGGGAGCATTCGTGGCCTCAAGCGGTTCCAGTTGTTAACAACCACATCTCCGGTGAGCTGCCCAGCTCGATAGGGAACCTGATCAATGTCACGGACCTCTACTCGGCGAACAACAGGGTTTCTGGCAAAATCCCTGCTAGCATTGGCAACATGGCCATTCTGATGCATCTAGACCTGTCAATTAACAATCTCATCAGCCCAATTCCTCAACAGATGTCTAAGCTTCAAGGCTTGCAGAACCTCAATCTCTCATTCAATCCTCTCAATGTGTACAGTTCCCCGAGCTGGCTAGGCTCTGTGAGTATTCTCTTCCGGCTCGGCGGGCACAGGGGATGGAGGGGAGGGGGTTTCTTTCTGTTGAATCTGTTGGGGGTGTGGCAGAAGAGGAGGCCGGTGCAGGAGTGGAGGATCACAGCGGGGAAGCCCTGTAAGTCTTGGAAGGAGAGCGTGGAGTCAAAGGAGGGGCGCTGTTTCTGCCGTGGAGATGGAAGAGCTTCGGCTTCTATTTGTAGGTGGAGATGTAGAAGCCGAAGACAATGAGGGGCGGTGGAGGAGTGGGTTTTGATGAATTGGGGGTGGGTTGTCATGGACAGCCAGCGCTTGCAGACGCCCAGGGAGACGGCGACAGCGAGAGGAGAGGAAAGGTGAGAGAAGCGCCGAAGTGAGAGAGGAGAGGGGGGGAAGAGAGGCGACGGCGGGAAAGGAGAGGAGAGAGAGGTCGCCGGAGATGGAGAGGAGAGAGAGCGGCAATGGCAGGAGAGGAGAGAGAGGCCGCCAGTGTGGGAGAGGAGCTAGGAATTTGGTCGGGGATGTACTAGAGAGAGAGAGCTAGGGAGTGACTACTGGGGTGTTATTTGCAAAAGTTACTCAAGAACAACTCATGAGCTGCCAATAATATATATATATATATATATATTATATATATATATATATATATAAGAGCTGCCAAATAATATATATATATATATATATATATATATATATAATATATATATATATATATATATATATATTAAGAGCTGCCAAATAATATATATATATATATATATATATATATATATATATATATATATATTATAGATATATAGCTTGGCTACTTTCAGAAGGATTTGAGCATGAATTTTTCTGATGAAATACGGGAGGATCGTAATCACCATCAAATCAAAGAAATAAGAAACTATGATTTTGACAAGAAAATAAATAAGAAAAATTAGGTTTAACGAATAGAGATAAGAACCAGATAGATTTTAGGCTCCACACTCCTTACACCACAGGCTTCACACCCCAATTTCAAGAAATTTAAATGAAAAATTTTCATTCATTGTCTACTAATAAAAGAAGCTCACGACCTATTTATAGGCTTTACAAAAAGTCTAGTTCTCGAATATAACTGATGTGGTATTAAAACTCAATAAAAGAAAATACTAAACGCAAAAGAGACTAAGACATAAAAGCAACTAGAAACTGGTGTGATGTCCACATCATTTCCCTCGGGATGGGAGAAACTCGACTTATTGAGTAAGGACTCTCCTCATGAAGCATCTTAATCGGGCTAAGGTGGTGGTTGTCACAGCAGCATTGGTATATCATGTCGAGACCAAGGTGGTGAAGGTGGAGTTGGTCTCCGTGTCGGATAGGTTATAAAAGATAGCAGCTCGATCAAGACACCAATAACAGACAGAGGCGCATCACTCCTGCTAAAGACGGAGCTGATATCAGGATCTCATGAGCTATTCAACCGTAAGCAATGGAAGCGCTTCTCTTCAGAATCTTATCGAAATCTGTATGTCAAACGTGCAACTTCCTCACGGCCTCAGGGTGACTCGTAACCATCACCTTACTATCAACTGTAAATTCTTACAATATACTATATGAATATGCAGCAAATTTATATGTGACATTGTAAATTGTTATCGGCCTAGTGATATCATCATATGTACAACAAGCAAATGCAATACAGTAGGCACTCTGAGCATAATTCTTAGAGATAGGAAAATGATATATTTGGGGTGCCTAAAGGGGCACACATCTAATCCCGCAGATGGAGGTATATTGAACTCAGACACAAGCTTGAAACAACCAAAGAAGAAGCACTAGAAATCAAATGCTAGATCATAGCGAGAAACTCTGATGACTCACTAGAATATAACTTGATAGAAACAACCATAAAATTATATTCAGCACAAGAAAACTCGAATGACTTACTAGGCACTGTGAGAATATTAGGCTCAACTAACGCATCCCCGATGCCGCTAGTATCATCAGAAGACATATGGACCACATTAATAATCGGTGTGTTAGAACCAACTGATATGCCTTCAATTATACTAGCAGTTTTAGAAGAAACGTGGACATTCTCAATAACTTTCGAGTCATCAACATCATCACTAGACACAGTTCTAATATATTGACTCTTCAAGGAGCACTGATAATCATAATGTTCATATACCTCACACTTAGTGCACCGGGCCTTAACATTGACTAATGCTTTGAAAGTTAAGTTTATATTTAAGGCAACATCATCGGCCTCTTCAACGGTGTCTAAATCATAAAAGTCAGTTATCATAACAGAATTATTTTGGATCTTAAACTCTAAATAAACCTAGTTATAGTCTGGAAACAGTGCTCTCTCACGTCACAACGACGGGTTAATTAATCAAATATGCCTATGTAATTCTGAACGAACATATAACCCTAACGGAGGTTGTGTAGCTGGTCTAAGAGGTGATCCTTATAATATTAACTAGTCATGATGACTACAAATACAAAATCAAGCAAATAAGTAGATGTAATAAAGAATTCTATACTCAAGTAAACTAAATACGTGCACTAAAAAAAATAAAATAATCCTAAAATTTCAAATTCTAAATACAAAGAAAGTGCACTCCCAAAATAATGAAAAGTGACAAACACTGATGCAACAACTAGATAGAAGCAAATAGCAATTCAAACAATAAATTATAGCATTCCAAATAGTAGTTGCAAGTAATTAACATCTAACAATTCAGCTCAAATTAGGATATCACCTGAGGGGTGAGTTGTTCACGCCCAAACATAAAAATTCTATGAGAATCATCGACGAAATACCCACACTGGAAAGCTGAAAGTCATCCACAAAAGTCCCGAACAGCGGTAATAGGATGTGAAAGATGGTGGTAGACATGTAATACTGCTCTTCATGAATCCGCTACTTCGAAAATGGCTAGATTCGGGGTTGAAACGAGCCCAGAATGGACTTCAGAAGCACTAAACTGCTACTGGACTGAGTCTGAACAGTGATTGCACTGAGTCAGGTCAAGTTGACTCACTGGATCGGCCAGTTGATTCAATTAAGTCGGGTTCACCTCAGAACATGTTGGGTTTAGGGTCAGGTTTGTGGATCCGACCCAAAACCAAACCCAACTAGTTAACCACTTAATGAGTCGGGTCGGGTTCAAAATCAAACCCAATTAACCCTGTTAAATATCCCTTCAGCCTTTGCTCGAACTAAGGCTCGCAGGCTCTCTAGACTCTAACTGACTGTGATGGTGATGGAGTACTGCGGAGGCACAGCAGCAGTCGTCGATTGTTGGTGGTGTCGGTGAGAAGCTCTGGCGAGTCCACGACGACGACACAGATCTGATATGACAGTAGAGATTTGATTGAAAACCTTTGGTGGTGGCGCGGCAAGGCTCAATGACGAGGGCAAGGCGCTGATCTAGGGGTGTTGCTGTGGAGTGGTGTTGATGACGAAGGCACGACAGCGATGGGTTGTTGATGGCAAAGCACAGGCGAAAATTGGCGTTGCAGGTTGGGCTGGGTGGATGCTTGTGGTGGAGGGAAGTGGAGTTGCAGAGGTGCAGGGCTTTCGCTCTGGTGTGGGTGGTTTTGATGATGATAATGGTGAAGATGATGATGGGTATGTGATGGATTTAATGATGACAGTTTTGAAGCGGCTGGGATGATGATGGTGGCGGTGGTGATTGGAGGCAGAGTTGATGGGGTCCTTGCACTTGAGATGATGGGGGCGATGGAGGGAGATGATGATGACATTTTTTTTGGAGGAAAATGGTGATGAAGGAGATGATGAAGGTGATGGAGATGGTGAGGATGGTGGAGGTTGTTGTAGATGTGGTCGGAGTTGCTGAGGGAAGAGGCAGGAACTGGAGTTGGGTTTTTTTGGTGTTGCAATGGAGAGAGGGAGAGAAGAAGAGATTTTTTTGGGGATTTTCGGGCAATTTTTTCTACAGTTTTTTCAAAATAGGGCTTGGTCTGGATCTAGGGTTTGAGGAACAGGAAAAAGTTTTGAAGGGGAATGAAACCATGGGCTCTGATACCAAATTGATGTAATACAGAAGGATCGCAATCACCTTCAAATCAAAGAAATAGAAATTTAGGTTTTTGACAAGAAAATAAATAAGAGAAATTAGGGTTTAACGAATAGAGATAGGAACCGAATAGATTTTGAGCTTCACACCCTTTGTACTACGGGTGTCACACCCCTTACATTATGGGCTTCACACTTCAATCTCAAGAACTCAATCTCAAAAAATTTAACTAAAAAATTTTCATTCATTCATTGTCTACTAATAAAGAAGGATGGAACATATTTATAGGCTTTACACAAAGTCTAATTCTCGGATATAACTTATGTGGTACCAAAACACAATAAAAGAAAATATTAAACTCAAAAATAGACTAAGACATAAAAGCAACTAGAAACTGGTATGATGTCCTCATCACCTTCCCACTCAAAGTCAATGTTATGGTATTCAAATACAAAATACACTTTGTTGAAATTGAACTACACTATTTAAAGTAACTAAAAATCAAAAATTAAGTATTTTGAATACTTTTTACTTATTCACCAAGTAGACACAAAATGAACGATCGAAAGTAGCATATTACTTAGATCTTGACTTTAGACATACAAATTTTTGATCCGACCATTTGATCATGATCTAAATATTTAAAAATCCTCACATACTAACTTTTGTTAGGTTTCAATATTTTGCACCGTTAAACTAACCAACTCACTATTTCGATTGTTTATTTTGCGCCTACTTGATGAATAAGCAAAAAGTATTCAAAACACTGAATTTTTGATTTTCAATTATTTGAAATAATGCAGAACAATTTTAACGCAGTGAATCTTATATTTGAATGTCGTAACATTGAATTTAAGTGGAAAAGATTCATACTCAAATTATTTTCAAAGGATCTAAGTGTGTGTGTGTAATCCATAACTGATGGATGAAGGACAAGTCAATAAATTTGGTCACTTTCACTGAAAAAACATCAGCTTTTTAGTTATATGCAAAATTTATAGAATTGGCCTGAAATTTAGAGATCGCCCCTAAAGAATTCACAGAACTGCTCTAGAAACTTAAAACTATCATAACTTTCGAATACGAGCTCCTTTTTATTCGTTCCAAAATGAGTTGGAAATGTCTTTTCATTCTCTTGATCATGAAACTGAAAAGCTGATGTTTCTTTTACTGTAAAAATGACCAAATTTAGTGGCTCGTCCTTCATCAATAACCATTTGAACCATTAGATAAAGTGGATATCCGAAAGCAGTAAATCAAGGAAACCTGAAATTTATGCATGCCAATATGAGGGATGGCAGCTAGAAATATAGCATATCAGGTCAGTATCTGAAATTACTATAAAATTTAGTTGTCCTAATGTGTATACATTTAACCAGTATGTATTCCTCTTTATAAATTATTAATGAAAACTTATCAAAGAGTCTCTGGACTCCTAAAGCCAACAATTTCACTCGAAAATGGCTAGGATGGATGATGCTACCAGTTGAGAACTAGAGCACGAAGTTCATAACAACACTTGCAGAACAAATAACCTATTACAAAAGCATGAAGATGTCTGACAAATATGAAAGAAATCATTCACAAAGCCCACTTACGCCCATTATATGATCAATGAGATGGCATCATTATATGCCTCCGAAATTTGCAGACAGGCAGCACGGTAAACTCCACAATCAGATAATAACCTTTAGCCACAGTAATATAAAAAAGAACAGAAGGAAATGAAGAAAATTTACCATCTGGCCAACTGCTGTTGTGACTATCACAGGTGCATCTCTGTACCGCAAACCAACTTCCTCAACTATGCCTGTATGCTCAAGTACCTGATAGTGTGATGAGAATAGATGTGTGTATTAACCAACTACGAAAAGCCTTTTAAATGGAGAAGTCAGCTGAAGCAAAAATTGCACCCACTAGGAAGTAGAAAATCAGAAATGAAAATGGAGAAGTGAAAGAGTCTGCTACAAATACAATGAAACTTTTAATAGTCAAAGTACGTTAGAGATGATCAACAACGAAAAGGAATAGTATAGATGTCAAAATAAAAGTGCACCATTGAATTCTAAAGAACAAAAAGGATAAACATTCCAAGCGCAACTAATGAATCGAAACCTAAAAGTGTAGGAAATGGCATCCACCTAAGTCAATGGAAATGTTGATGGATACGGAACATGTCAAATGAATAACAAATTTCAAAGGTTCCAAATTGATTGCTCTGTTTCTAGACGATCATTGGAAGTTTTGTCTAGTCATGATCTATAAGGATTTGATATGATATCCTTGAATGTCTCTGAAGTCTTCCTCATTATAATGAAACTTTCACAAACAAGTCCTATAAACAGTGCATTTGACAATTTTGATAGGTTCAAGTCAGTCTTTTTATGTTAGGCAAGTACACTTCAACTATACAACCATTAACTCTAACTCTAATTCTACTTCTAAGGAATATCTGCATTATAATGAAACTTCTACGGACAAGTCCAAAAAACAATGCAATTTGACAATTCTGATAGGTAGGAGTCACTCTTTCTCTTATAATAATTATAGACATATAACCTATGCAAGTACACTTAGATTATACAACCATTGATTGTAACCCCAATTATAATTCTTAACTCATCCAATGACTAGAACACCTATCCATATTGATAATGACATAGCAAAGCCTTCAAATATTGAAATATAATTTGACTTGGGAAAATTAAATGTACAGAAAAATCACCATATTCCTAGATTAGAACAAGCAAGTTGGAAATTAATCACTTGGATGTTCGCAATAACATTTTGAGTCCCATAAAGTCTTTGCCACTATACCAAAACTTCAAAGTTGTGGTGCATGTTAGATATATATTTTTATATTCCAACTATCCCCTACAAGTTGAAGCTTTAAGCACCTCTTTTACGTGCCGAAACCGAATCTTTTTGCACAGCTGTATTTTATCTTTCTTAGATCTTCTTCTTAAAATTTGGGTGGCTCTGATTCCATCTTGAACCCCTGCCACCACACTAAAACTTTGAAGTTGTGGTAAAGGTTGAGATATATTTTTATACTCCAACACTCTTAGTACACAACTCTATTCTAATAGGAATTATGAAACTATGATATGAGAAAACTTTAAAATTCCAACCTAACATACATTCTGATGAAAGTCTGAGACAACATCCTCAAGTCATCTAGTGAACATGATTATACCCCTAGCAAGATAATGTTGAATGTAGCAAAGTGCATAACAAAGCCTTTGAATATCAAATATAAATTGATTTGGTAAACTAGAAATAAGTAGCAAGCACCACATGCTTGAAGGGTTGAACAATTCTATTAGTTGAAAGCTATGCACCTAGATATCTGTGATAAGAGTTTAAACTTAATAAGTAATACATGTCTGAAAAAACTTGTTACTTTAACACACAATCAATTATATAACTGTATACACAGAACCAAAAAAACATTCACAAACGAACTGTTTACCATGCTTTCATCTACATCTTGTTCCCTGGCAAGGTCTCATAGGAACCAAACAGCACTCCCACTATCTTCAACATCATGCTTAAACTCTAACAGCTCGAATATAAGGCTCTCATCATGGCTGGGATCTGCGAAAACCTCCTATGGATGTTTAACAAGACATCAATTAGTCTACAAAGATGTAACTTCATTAGATAAGTAAGATATCAAATAACAAATCCATAACTGAGCTGAATAAAATGTACGGGCATTATACAACCTGATGATCCGGGACTTCTCGAATCTCACTCACATCTTGAAACCGTAGGGGAAAGCAACTTGAAATAGCATCTCCGAACAGGGGCCGCTCAGTACAGCTGTCTTCAGGCAATGCAAGCATATTCCCGCCTTTTCTTTCTCCTATAAAAGGTATCAGCTACCAATATGATGATGATAATAGAGAGAAATTTTCAACCACAATAATTAAGCCAAATGATGTCATCAAATATTAGGGTATATTCACTGTTAGATATACAAAAAAGTGGTTTAATATTGTTCAAATAGTTTCAATTGTTGTAAACATGGAATAAGACTGAAATTCTTTAGAATTTTGTAATGAGCTTCTCTGATGATCTGCAATACTAATCAAAATTGAAGATTCCAAATTGGTAGATAAATATTCCAGAATTTTAGGAACAAATAGTATGTGTGCCTCTGCAATAATACACGGAGCTCATATAAATGTTAATTAGCTCAAATAAGAGTGCAAGCCAAACGGTAGGACTGGTCTGCCAAAGAAAATTAGACACTTCTTGGATTAGAATAAGTAGCATTTTATTTGGAACTAACATTGAAGCCCATTTTACAACTTAAGTCGAGCTCTAAAAGTAGGTATTGGGTATCAGACATAACCTGTGTATATAAAAATCCTAGACATTTCATTCCTTACATCCTTCCTACGACAACCTTCATTGGCGTTGAAGATGAAGTGTCCTCCATTATGCTACAACCTTTTCTATCGATGACGTAATGTACCTCCTCCTCTCCATCTTCTTCTTATTTCTCTCTTCCTCTGCTTCCTCCACAAATGTTGTCCATGTGTCAATACCCTATCAATGCCTCCTCTCCATCCTCCCCTTCCCCTTCTTCGTTAACACCCACATTACCTTTCATCTATAGTTTGGGATTGGCAAATCTTGATAAGACCCTAGATAGAATCAAATACAGTCTAACACCACCCAACTTTTCCCCACCTCCTCCTCTCCCCTCCCACCCACCACTTGCACCCCTAAGCTAAAGTGATCTTAATTTTTCAAATTAACGAATTTGAAAAAAAAGAAAAAATTGAAATCAATATTAATTGGTTTACAAAATCCAAATATTGACAAATTTACAAAATAGTAAACTTCAAATGTAGTGATACATTTTTGTGCTTACGGGATAGAAATGTTAAGGCTCCAGTGCATTAAAACACAAAGTTTCAAAGTTATTGTACAGATGCTTATAAAATTGATGCCCATGTAGAAATGTAAAATTGGCGAAGTGTTAAAGTTTAAACGTCACCATCCAAAATTTCATAAAGTTCTATGTTTTTATCCTTTTGGGTGCATTCTTCCAACGCTTTTTCTTTCTTTTTTGAATGTGGGTGTATGTTGGTGGGTGGGGGTGTGTTTTGTGGTGGCGGAGGTGGGCTCGACAATTTTGAAAACTTACAAATTTTATAGACCTTGCAGCAGCTATTATTAAATTGTATAACCTTCCGTTAGTTATTAAATATTGTCATGGTTCTAAGTATCAGCTGATATATCAGTTTTGGACCCATACGATACGATTCAATGAAAATATCAACCATATGAGATTGAGCCGATATCGGCCGATAAATCGGTCGATGTGTACCAACCCGATATCGGCCGATATAGCACTTTTTTTCTTCGGGTTTCTTTATTAACAAACTGGGTTTGAACCTAACTTTTGAGATATATTATGCTATTATTAGAAACTTGAGACTTGGGAATGGTTATTAAATATTTTATAGTTTATGATGATTATTTAATTTTATTATTTATGCATGTTATTTATTACTTTATTTATGTGGCTTAGGGTGGGTTGAGATTGGATTGGGTATTATTTTTTATATTTTATTTTGTTTATATATCAAGTTTATGTGCTTTTTTGTAATTCTAATGCGTATCTTTTGATTTTGCAAGTAAGTCTTTTACTAAAAACTTAAATTTAAAAAGTAAGAATTTCATCTTTTTATTCTTTATTTCATTCATTAAATTGCAGATAAGTAGTAAGCTTTTCATGTTCATGCTATATAAAATTATAATTATGAGGTGGTTTGAAATTATACTTAAAATTAATTTTGCAAATTTCTAATTTTATTTTATTACATGTGTGTATCGATATACTTGAATGTTTTGTATGCATGTTATCACATATTTATTCAGTTGGTGACATATAGAACTTTATAATTATCTTTAAGTTATCAATACTTATATATATATATATATATATATATATATATATATATATATATATATATATATATATATATATATAGAATGTCAAATATAAACATCTGATATGATCCCCGATATATCGCCCGATATCCGATGTGAAAATGCCCCAATTGATATGAACCCGATATTCGATATTTAAAACCTTGATATTGTTTACAAAAAGGACACATAGTTCATAACATAACATGTTTTATCAAATGTAGTTTCCTTCTTTTACTAAAATTCATGATAAACATGTAAATTATAGAGAGAAAATATCTGAGAAGATAAGAAAGTATAAATAGCATTCTTACAATTAGAGTAGAGATGCTATGGTATTTGTAAGGTAAGGATAAAAAATAAGATAGAAACTAAAAATTTTAAGTAAGAGATTCGCATAGTTAGCAGTCTGTACTACATGGACGATAAAATTCACCCTCCCCTACCTTCCAAAAAGCCCAACATGCACAGAAAAAAGTTAATTTATTTATTCTATGAATTGTAATTTTGAAGAGAAGGACAAACTTTTACTTTAGTCTTTTTTTGTTTTTTACTTTAGTCTTTTATATTATTTCGTCTACACTAAAATAATTTCTTGCGTACGTCACTGAATATACACATAGGCTTTTCAATAAGCATAAAAAATTTAATGTTATTGCAAAAATTCACACCAATTCATTCAAACTTCTTTCATGAATCCCCTTTTTTTCTTGCTCAACGCCCCATGACTTGCAAAGTTTGTGTGTCTACTTCAAGTTTCAACTAAAAGGTTTGGTTAGCGTTATGATTCAGTCCTCAATTGCCCGATAAAGAGATAGGTAATTGTGTCACAGGAGCCATCTAGTGGTGAGAAGAATTTTCCGGAAAAGATCTAATTCTGTGAAATTTCGGCGTCTCAATTATTTATTCAAACACCTTGAGGATATACCCCAGTTTCTGATGGTTTTTAGAACGGGAAAAAAAAATATATCTAACAAAAAAAGTTCGAACACAGTGATTACATGGTAATTCAAAGAAATTTGTTTTTCACTAGACCACACAAAATTCAGTAAAAAACACACAAAATGAAACTGATCAGTATTATCGAAGAGATGGATACCTGCAGATTTGATGATGACAAGAGAGAAAAAACCAGAAGAAGGAAGAAGATGAGCAGATAGAGAAGCTCTGATTGATCAACAATCTCGAGTCTATTCGATGCTTTCGTTCTTAAAGACAGGCCGGTGTTCTTAAAGACAGGCGGTGTGCGTTCCTCCCACGCGAATTCGAAAAAAGAAATTAAAATAAAACTGAGGGAGAAAATAAAAAAGGCAATTTCTCGAGAACCCAAGTTAACTACTGGAAAATCAAAAATATTAAGAAGCTAAACTGAGTTTATCAGAGCCAGGTTTCGATCCTGGGACCTGTGGGTTATGGGCCCCACCACACTTCCGCTGCGCCACTCTGATTTAATGATAATTTCACACAATAATTTTTTAATAAATTTAATTTACTTCTTTTTTCTTCTTCAAGACTGAAAGAATAATGCATACAAGAAATATACATGTACATTGGTATGGTTTTGTGACATGCAGACATGAAAAAATTTATAGGAATCTAATAATACAATTTTATAATTATTCTTAATTAAACATAGATGTTAGGTCATGAGGAAAAAATCATAGATCTGAGTTATTTAAGAGGTTTCTATATTTAGAAAAAAAAATCTTTAAATTTTAAATATATTTGGTTAAGTTACTATTAACTATACGCGTGTATGTACATGCGTGTATTATTTTTGATAACAAACCATTAGTGGTTAGCATATAATAATAGATGCTGAAATTTAGGACGAGTGTCGCAAATAGGCATTTGAGGGGTAATTTTAAATAAAAATTATGAAGAACTTGATTGCTACGCGAGTAATTTATTACATTGTAACTGACTGAACTATTAGATATTATTTTTTTTTTTTTTTAGAAGAAATTTTTAGGATAAGAATTTATTATATGCCAGAATTATATAAGAATCTTTAGAATATACTTGTTGTATTCAACAATTCAGATGATTTAGGTATGATGATTACTATGTGTGAAAATGGTTATTACATTTATATTTTGAAAAAGTTAAAAGTTATGATGTGTACCATATATTATAAATTACAATTGATTAGGTTTTACAATCATAAGTGACTTGATTATAATATTAAATTATATTCATAAAAACTATCATGTGTTAAAAATGTAATAAGATACTTGACAACAATAGCATAGGGGGTTATTTATTCACTTTTTTTAGATGAGAGGGGTAATTCAAAACAAGATGTAGATGAAAGAGGTTTCTTGTATTTTACTCATAATAATAAAATAATAATAATAAGGGAGATTTCGTTACAGCCCCTATGTCAAATCGTAATTAGAAAAAAAAATTGGCTTATAATTTTATTCGCTTGAGCCACCTCTTTTTTTAACCACCACGTGAGTCCACGTGTCAAGCGCAGAAGTGTTTCTCTCAGCAGTAAAAGACGCACAATCTCTCGTAGTAATCACTTCGAAAAAAAGCGAACCGCTTCGAAAAATGCGGAGTGCTGGTATATAAAGGACTCCGATTATAGTCGCAGTCCTCACAAAAGAAATTTATTTCTGAGGACTATGACCATGATCGTAGTTCTCATAAAAATGTCATATTTCTGAGGACTGCGATCGTGATCGCAGTGCTTACAAAATGCTCTATATTTGAGGACTACGACGGTGATCGCAATCACAAAATATCATATTTCTGAGTCTTTATAGGACCATGATTGATGATCGCAGTCCTCTTTATGATGATTGAGATCATGATCACATCCTCACAAAAAATGTCTTATTTTTTAGTCTTTACATGATCGCAGTCCTCATTATTAAGACATATTTCTCTGTCTTTATAGGAATGCGATCATGATCGCAATCCTCACAAAATGTCTTATCTCTAGTATTTATTAGGAATTCGATCATAATCGCAGTCCTCATAAAAACACAATTTTCCAGTCTGTATTGAGACTGTGACAATGATCACAGTCCTTACAAAATGATCTAATTTTCAATTAATAAAATGATTGTGACCATAGTCGCAGTCTTCTAATAAAAGACTGTGACCATAGTCGCAGTCCTCACATAGAATTGCGATCATAAGTCGTAGTCTTCATATCAGCATCACCATCAGCAACAGACCCTCGTTTCACCGGTATCGAATGATTCCCAATTTTTTTCCGGATCTAAATACCACATCGATCACAAATACAAACAAAACTCATTGCGAGCACGAGCAAACGAGACCTGCAAAATGTTGATCCCAAAAATAAATTTGGTTCTGGGCCCCCCGCCCCCTTCCAACCTCCACAGAGATCTGACGACAGGTCGACTCGCGAATTACTTTGTATCGGGCTAGGATTAGAGGGAGAGCAACGTTAGAGACGATGAGAAAGGGTAAAAGAGAAAATGAAAATATACAAAGAAGTGACAACTGGGAGGAATCAGTTTATACTGACATGGATGAGGTTGTAGTGAATAAAATTATGAACTGAGTTTTTTTCCTAATTATGAAGCAAAGTAAGTAGTTATAGCGAAATTTTAATAATAATAATAAATTTGAAAAATAGATATATGGATATAACAAAATCTCAAGCAGTTGTTTATAAATGAATGCAATTATAAAGGAGACCGACAGCTGTGGATGCAAATAGAATGTAATATTTTAAAATTGATAGACAATTTGGAATGCTAGTAGAGACAGAGAGAAATAATTAAGGTTGAAGAGACAACAACAGAGTACACCTCTAACAAAGATTGTATTTCAGCCTTGAATGAGGAGCTCATGTAGCCAAAACCCCTGTTTTAAACCAGAGTCTGAGGCAGACTTCGAGTACCGCAACAATAAACCCCAATGTTTTACTCTTGGTTCCACAGACATAGCATTAGATGCCATACGATATGGATACATGGATAAGTAAAAATTAGAAAATCACAAGTAGAATACATCATGGATAAGCTAATAAGTAATATTATTTGTATATTATATATAATTATAGTATTTTATAATTTAATCACAAAAAAACAATGATGAAAGCCTTTTGACGTAAGTTTAAAGGGAGAAACTGCTTAAAACTATTGTGTTGTGGGATTACAACCATTTCTCAGTAACTTTATAAAGCATTTTGTTCACATTTTTTTTATTTTAAACTCGAAACATGTTGGATTTATATAGAATGTCCAATAAGAATTCCAACAAGTATCCAATAAGAATCGTATAAAATATAGACATGTCACCTATTTAGAATAATCAGCGCATTATGGTCGAGTATGAGCCCTACATGAGTACCACAACAAAGACTTTGAATATGGTTTTTTTCCCTCGTTAATAAATAAATGAAGACTTTAAGTGAAATATTAGTTTTCTATATAGAGGCATTTCGCTATACCTCCTATGTCAAATCGTAATTAATAAAAAAAACTCAGCTTCATAATTTATTCGCTTCAGTCACCTCTTTTTTTTAAGCCAACCACGTGTCAAATGCAGAAGCACTTCTCAGCGACAAAAGACAAAAAATGCCCGCGCAGTAATCACTTCAAAAGTACGGTCCACTTCGAAAATGCGAACTACTTGTTTGGTCGGAAAATTTTAGTTGCATTCTTTGAGTGAATGAAAATTACAACGGAATTATTTTGATTACAAAAGAGAGGAGGGTGTGAGTAGATCTCCTCTTTATTTAAAGTCGGGTTCTTTGTGTAAAGATAGAAGGTGATTATTGTCTTCTGTAGATGAGCCTAGACTCGAGCTTGATCTTCGAAACTTCTCTTTGAATCACCGATGAAGTGCGCATATTCAGTCAATGGCTGAAATAATCTCAAAAAGATTTAAAACAGAACTTAGCAAGTTAGAAGAACATAACTCTTTAAGGCCAAAGATACTCGAATATCGAATTCTATGGATTTCAAATATTGATTTTCTACAAACAAGTCGACCCTTTCTTCATAGCTTTCATAGTTGTTTATAGGGGGTTTTCAAGGGTATAATTGTCCCGTATAAAACTCCATAATGGGAATTAATGCCCACATTTCGTGGGGTGTTAATTAACCCAATAATGGCTGTCAGTTACAACAGAAACGCGGGTCTCGTTAGATGTGGACTCCATTCTATTGTCTGAGACGCGGAGCTCACAAGCTCGCGTCTATGCTGAAACATGGCGCTCACGCATAAGAGACAAGGTCCACGCTTATAAGGCTTGCATCTGAGACTTTGTCTTCAGTAATTTTAAAACAGCCTACACTGTCGGTATAGTGGACTGCGACTACGACTTTGTGAAAACTGCGACATTGACTTCGGAGCTCTCCGTAACTGCGACTGCGACTTTATCAGAGCTGCCCGGTTACAGTCCTCATGATCGCTGTCCTAATTACGAGGACTGGTACTCATGATAAAGGACCACGACCATGCCTCCCCGCCCCTTCCAACTACCACGGCGGATTGCTGGTATATAGAAAATTGGGATCAAGGGCACAGTTCTTATAAAAATGGCTTGTTTTTGAATCTTTATTGGGACTATAAGTAAGATCGCAGTTCTTACAAAAATGGCTTATTTCTGAAACTTTAAGTCGCAATCCTCACAAAAACATATTTCTGAGACTTTTATTTGGATTGTGACAAAGATCTCAATCCTCATAAAAAGGCATGTTTATGAGACTTTTATTGAGACTGTGATCAAGATCGCAGTCCTCACCAAAAAATACGGACCACTTTAAAAATCAAGACCAAGAAAAATGACATATTTCTAAGTCATTATGAGGACTACGATAATGATCATAGTCCTCACAAAAAAAATCTCACAAAAATGTCATGTTAATGTCTTTGTAGGACTGCGATCATGA
Source organism: Agave tequilana (assembly GCA_038442645.1). NCBI lineage: Eukaryota > Viridiplantae > Streptophyta > Magnoliopsida > Asparagales > Asparagaceae > Agave > Agave tequilana. Next base: position 17,313 of record JAVJIF010013246.1, read on the forward strand.
TCACATAAATACATGTTTTTATTTTTTTAATACTGCGACCATAATTGCAGTCCTTACCGATACACAATTTCCCAGCCTATAGCGCGACATGATCACAGTCCTTACAAAAATATTCTTCACTAAAAGGGAAGATTCCAAAAACCCTAATTCACTAAAAAATTAACACCACGATCAATGATCTTCAGAGATAACAAGGGGAAAAAACGATCACAGATCTTCACAAATAAGAAGGAAAAAAAATGATTACATATCTTCACAGATAAGAAGGGACAAATATAAAAAGAAAAAAAAAAGAAAAGAATTTTTTTACTTAGCTTGAAGAAGAGGACATGCTAAGGAAAAAGACAGACAGATCTGAAAGATATTGATGAAGAGCGAAAAGATGAAGAAGAACAACAATAGATTAAAAAGAAAATGACCAACGAATAAAAGATTGGAGAGACGAAGATGAAGATTAACGAAGAAGAGTATAAATATGAAGAAGGGTAAAATAAGAATTTAAAAACATATCCTAAATGGCGGTTACAGTTTGCTGACGCGGATGAGGTTATAGCGAATAAAAAACATGGAGGTGAGTTTTTTAGTAATTATGATACAAAGTAGGTGGCTATAGCGAAATTATAACCATTGTTGATAAAAATCATCCATTATTAAACAAATAGTTCTAATTACTCCAAATGAAACTAACAATTTTCACTCATTCTCAAAACGAAAGTCTATACATAAACACGTGCGATTTGATTAATCAGAGAATTGGTTCTCTAATTTTATGAGTGAAAGAAAAAACTCAAAAAAACAAATGAGTTTGTAAATTGAAAACATCATAATACTATTTAAATTCAAACTAAAAACTAATCACAAATATTCAAAAAAAAAACATAATGACCAGCACAATTTAGGTTGGCCCCTCCTTCTCACACTCATTACATAATTACCAAAACCCATGCGCTAAGTAAACCGTCTCCAGAGAAGAAGAAAATAAAAGGAAGAAGGAGAAGAAAAAGAAACAAAAATAAAAAGAGAGGTGAGAGAAAGGAGATAATTTTCACTTCAATTTCGTTTCGTTCCATTCTCTAAAATCCTATCTTTCTCTCCTCTTTCTCTCTCTCGGCCTCCAAACACTAGAATTTTTTTTTTTTTTTTTTTGCTCGGTTTGAATTTGGAGGCGATGAGCGCGCAGAAGAAGAGTAGTTTCAAGATCGAGGCGTTCAAGCACCGAGTGGAGGTCGATCCCAAGTACGCGGAGAAGACGTGGAGGCTGCTGGAGCACGCGATCCACGAGATTTACAACCACAACGCCAGCGGCCTCAGCTTCGAGGAGCTCTACAGGTTCGATTCTCTCTCGATCTTTTTTTCCCTTTTGATTTTTTCAACGGTTTGTTTGATTGGTAATTTTGATCGGAAAATTTTGAACTTGTAGATCCCACAACAATTTACAAATTTAAATAAGAGCTTGATGTGATTTCATGTAGCCAAAATTTCATCTTTCCTTTTGTAGTCTCAGGGAATTTTGATGGATTGGTGCTTGGTTGCATGAGATTAAAACTATGATATTTATTTTGCCTGAAAATTGACCTATGTAGCTGGTGAATTCCTCGGGAGAATTTATCTACACTCAATTTGTAGGAGAGAGAGTAAAATAACGCAAACACCAGAGAATTTACGTGAAAACCCGCAAAAGAGAAAAATCACGGTGTCAAGAAAGAGGTATTCCACTAAATCAAAGGGATTACAAAGAGTTCTCAGCCCTCTGTTACAGGTTCATTCTTAGGGTTCTCCTTTTCTTATTTGATGGATGTTCAAGTGTATAAATATGCTACACGTCGTAGCCAAAGGTGCGGATATTACGAATCTCCATAACAACAAGATTTGCATGTTGAGATTTCTTCATCATAACTGCTATATTGGAAGTGATTTCTGCTGTCATCCGTAACCGTCCGCGCCGGAGCAGAGGCTGTTGTAACGTTCAAAACGTGGGATGGGGACGGCGTAACTGACTCTGTGAATTAAGAAAGTCCTGCTTGTAACGGTCCCAGTAAAAATTTCCCTTTTATTACAATCATCACAGATTATCCAAGCGTGGGACCCATCAAGATACAATACTTCCATTCTATTAACATCAGAATGCTCCATACTTGACATCAATCTCCACTCTGAAAGCATGTATAATCTTAACCTGATTTAGCATTTCCCAAAATATTGGTGCGACAACTCATAACAAAACATAGTCTATTACATTACTATTCTAAAATATAATACAGGCTTTGAGTCTAACACCCAACATTTCAATAATTACAGGTTCATAGTAACATCCAAATAGAAGTTTACTGCATAGTTTTCTACAACCATATACATATCAAAAGAAACAAGTAAAAAGGGTGAAAGGTCTCCGTTGACACCTATTCCGCATATATTGCCATTAAGCGGGTCCCTTGCCTTTGTCCAAACCTGAAGGTAATGAGAATGGAGTGAGCTTGACAGCTCAGTGAGTAGAACAATATTTATGCACGTCCATTAAGTATGTCTATTTGGGTTTTATCATCAGGTTGGCAATCGTATTTTTATATCATATGTGTGAAGTTTTAGGTATTAGCTGAAGCCCGACCCAAATACAGTAACATGTCCTATTAGTCGACTAGGTTATTCCTATAGTCGACTAATATCATTATTCGTCGACTAATTATTGAAGCTATAGTCAACTAGGGTTGATCCAAAAATATTTTACTCTCTGTTGGCTGATAGTGACTTATGTAGTCGACTACCATAACTTGTATAGTCGACTACACTATGTACTAGTCGACTTATACATCACCTATAGTCGACTAGATAAGGATCAAAAATATATGCTGCTCTCTGTTTGTCCCTTATAACCAGGTCTAGTCGACTACCCTTTCTGGTGTAGTCGACTACTATAAGCTCTAGTCGACTATACATCACCTATAGTCGACTAGTCATGGCCAAAAGAATATGTCTACTCTCTGTTTCTTTCCTGTAACTGAGGCTAGTCGACTGCAGTTTATATCTAGTCGACTTATATGTATTTTCCTGAGACTTGTCTACCCATTTTTTTCCTTCTATAGTCGACTTAGCCCCATGGCTAGTCGACTAACAGTGGTGAAATTGCCTAGGTAAGTCGACTAATCTTAGAGTCTGGAATATCAATTCTTTATAGTTTTAACATACAATCTAACTTAACCATATTAACATGCATGATCAACATAGAACATAACCGCAACATGCATATATAATCAACATGAAGTATGGTGCATATAATCTCAGCATGCATACATGATCAACATAACCGCAACATGCATATATAATCAACATGAAGTATGGTGCATATAATCTCAACATGCATACATGATCAACATAAAATATACTCTCCCCTTCGATCACCTCCGGTTCAACCCGGTCCCTTCATCCGATACGTTTACCACGTATTATTCTCCCCTTCGTCACCTCCGGTTCAACCCTGTTTCTTCCTCTAATACGTTTACCACGTATTATAACATGTAAATATCATATCCTTCATGTAATAACCACATGCAAGGATCCATGAGACAATAATAACATAAAGGATTCACATGATTCCTACTTTACATGATGCCATTATTAAGAAAGACATTAACATGTATAAGCAACCACTAACAACATGCAAGCCTTTTCAAGATAACTAACATGTTATATCATTCCAATATATGTGTAGCCAATATATGCATGAAGTCAAGTATGATGTTCATTCATAAAACTATTTCTTTTTAAGAGGCATGTGTTAGACTATTATGCATACATACTAACGTGTCGGTCATGCATAATGTAAGCATACATGGGTGTAACCACAACATAAAACCATAGGATTGTTTACACAAAGCATATAAACTATACACAAGCATTATCATTCATTTTCACATCCATTCATAACTTAGAAATTTCTCACTTTATCTCAAGTTTTACACTTCTACTATTTTACTAAGGTTCGGGTGTTCTACTCACTCTTTGAAGCGGTTAACTCCTTATCAAGCTTGATCTCCCGCTACGATGGAGTCTTCAACCAATATCACTCCCCCTAACTTGTTGTTCTAGATCACCCTTGTCTTCAAGAAATCTCTTTCTATGGTGAGGTTAGATCACCACTTTAGCTCGTTCTATTGGATTTTTGGAGGAGTTAAAACATGAAAATGGAGCCTTTTTCTTGTATATGGAAGTAAGGGGAGTTTGTGGGGGAATGAGAGGGAGAAGGAGTGTGTTTGTGAAGAAGTAATGGGGGAAAAGGTTGCTGCTGCTGCTGTTGCTTTTGCTGCTGCTGCTGCCTTTGTTATTGCTACTGCTGCTGCAGTAAGGAGAGAGATTTTGGTGGAGTTAGGATGAAGAGAGAGAGGGTATTACCAAATGAGATTGTTCTCTTCATCCCCCTCCTATTTATACCCCAATCTTCTCCATAAAAACATGACAAGTGTCCCTCCCTAACCCCATCACTCTACTCCTACACCTTACCCTATAAGTAAGGCTCCATGCCTCCCCCTCCATGAGGTACTAGTACCCACAAGTATGGTGAGGGGGTATGGTGGCAAAGTCAACAAGCATGAGGTTGTATTCATTTCTTATACATACATACATATGTATATACATATTAATAGGCATAGTATAATGTATAGTATCTAGCATGAATACTTACTCTCACCTCCCTAAAGCATTAAAATGTTAGGAAAAAAGTGCTTATTAAGACAAGTGTTACATTCTACCCCTCCTTATAGAAGTTTACGTCCTCGAAACTTAACGTACCTTGGAGCAAATGTTTTAACTCCTCCTTATGAAGCTTGATCTCCCGCTACGATGGAGTCTTCAACCAATATCACTCCCCCTAACTTGTTCTAGATCACCCTTGTCTTCAAGAAATCTCTTTTTATGGTGAGGTTAGATCACCACTTTACCTCGTTCTATTGGGTTTTTGGAGGAGTTAAAACATGAAAATGGGCCTTTTTCTTGTATATGAAAGTAAGGGAGTTTGTGGGGGAATGAGAGGGAGGAGTGTGTTTGTGAAGAAGTAATGGGGGAAAAGGGTTGCTGTTGCTGCTGCTTTTGCTGCTGCTGCCTTTGTTGTTGCTGCTGCTGCAGTAAGGAGAGAGAGATTTTGGTGAAGTTAGGATGAAGAGAGAGAGGGTATTACCAAATGAGATTGTTTTCTTCATCCCCTCCTATTTATAGCCCAATCTCCTCCATAAAAACATGACAAGTGTCCCTCCCTAACCCTATCACTCTACTCCTACACCTTACCCTATAAGCAAGGCTCCATGCCTCCCCCCTCTATGAGGTACTAGTACCCACAAGCATGGTGAGGGGGTATGGTGGCAAAGTCAACAAGCATGAGGTTGTATTCATTTCTTATACATACATACATATGTATATACATACTAATAGGCATAGTATAATGTATAGTATCTAGCATGAATACTTACTCTCCCATCACCTCCCTAAAGCATTAAAATGTTAGGAAAAAGGTGCTTATTAAGACAACTGTTACATTCTACCCTCCTTATAGAAGTTTCGTCCTTGAAACTTAACGTACCTTGGAACAAATGTGGATATCCTTCCGTATCTCTTCTTCCAGTTCCCAAGTAGCTTCTTCTATGTTTTGATTCCTCCATAAAACTTTGACCAAAGAAATAATCTTGATTCTCAATTGTTTCTCCTTGCGATATAGGATTTGCACTGGCTCTTCCGTATATGACATATCTTCTTGTATTTGCAGAGGTTCATAGGAGATTATGTGATTAGGATCAGGTACATACTTCCTCAGCTGAGAGACATGAAATGCATCGTGCATTCTCTTCAAAGCAGGAGGTAAGGCCATACGATAAGCAACCGGTCCAATTCTATCCAATATTTCAAATGGACCCACATATCTAGGAGCTAATTTGTTCTTACTGCCGGTGCGTCTTGCTCCCTTCTTTGGAGATACCTTCAAGAAAACTTTATCCCTTACCTCAAATTTCAGTGGTCTGCGGCGGTTGTCTGCATAAGCTTTCTGCCTGCTCTGGGCTGCTTTCAACCTTTCCTTAATCAACTTTATCTTCTCAGTAGCTTCTTGAATCATATCAGGGCCGAATATCCTTCTATCCCCAACTTCCTCCCAACAGATTGGTGATCTACATTTTCTACCATACAATGCTTTAAATGGAGGCATATCAATAGTGGACTGTTAACTATTATTATAAGCAAACTCCACTAAGGGTAAATAGTTGTCCCAACTTCCCCTAAAATCTAACACACAAGTTCTCAACATATCTTCCAATATTTGAATGGTCCTCTCTGACTGTCCATCCGTTTGGGGGTGTGCTGCTGTATTGAGTTGCAATTTAGTGCCCATAGCTTTGGACAGGCTCCTCCAAAATCTAGATTGAAATCTAGGATCCCGATCTGACACAATGGACTCAGGTACTCCATGTAGTTTAACTATTTCTCGGATATATACTTGAGCCAATCTTTCCATTGAATAATTGATCCGGATAGGCAGAAAGTGGGTAGATTTAGTAAGTCTGTCTACCACTACCCATACTGTATCAAGTCCTTGGGATGTCCGAGGAAGCCCAGTAACAAAATCCATAGCAATTTGACACCATTTCCATTCAGGAATTGGTAAAGGTACTAGCAATCCTGGGGGCTTTTTATGTTCTGCTTTCACTCGCTGACAGACTAAACGCTTGTGGACAAAATTGAAAATATCCATTTTCATTCCATCCCACCAGAAGTTATGATGCAGATCTTGATACATTTTTGTGCTCCCTGGATGAGCTGTATACGGGGTACAATGAGCCTCCCACATTATTTCTTCTTTGATCTCTGCTACATCCGGCACACATAATCTATGTCTAAATCTCAGTACATCATCTTTTATTTGAAACTACTTGAGTTCTCCTTCTTGTGCTTTCTTCATAACCTTCCTTATTTGAGTATCTCTTTGTTGGCCTTCTTTAATTTTGTAATATAGATCAAATTGAATGTTGACTTGATTCAGTTGATGCCTAGTATTGGAAGAATCAATGACTCGCACCTCTATTTGCATTTCCTCTAGATCCCTTAATATTCTTACTTGGCGAGTTATCAGAGTGGCCATTATTCCTCCTGACTTCCGACTCAAGGCATCAGCCACCACATTGGCCTTTCCAGGGTGGTATTGGATAGTAATATTATAATCCTTCATTAGCTCTAGCCATCTTCTCTGCCTCATGTTCAGTTCTTTTTGTGTGAAGATGTATTTCAAACTCTTATGATCAGTAAAAACTTCACAAGACACTCCATACAAGTAATGTCGTCAGATCTTTAAAGCAAAAATTACAACAGCTAATTTCAAATCATGAGTGGGATAATTTCTTTCATGAATCTTCAATTGTCGGGATGCATAGGCAATAACTCTCCCATGTTGCATTAACACACTTCTCAGTTCCAATTTTGATGCATCACTATAGATGGCAAATCCTTCAGTCCCCGAAGGTACAGTTAGAACAGGAGCAGATGTTAGCTTGGTTTTAACCTCCAGGAAGCTCCTATCTTGTTCTTCCCCCCATATAAACTTCTTATTCTTTCTAGTTAGTTGGGTCAATGGTGTCACAATTAGGGAGAATCCTTCTACAAATCTTCTGTAGTATCCAGCTAATCCCAAGAAACTTCGAACTTCGGTGACATTCGTGGGTCTAGGCCAGTCTTTGATTGCTTCAATTTTCATTAGATCTACTGATATTCCCTCCTTGGATATAATATAGTCAAGAAACCCTACTTGCTCCAGCCAAAATTCACATTTCTTCAATTTAGTATATAGTTGTTTCTCTCTCAAGATTTGGAGGACAATTCTAAGATGATTCTCATGATCTTCCCTATTATTTGAATTGACCAAAATATCATCGATAAAGACCACCACAAACTGATCAAGATATGGTTGGAATACTCGATTCATTAGATCCATAAATGCTGCTGGGGCATTAGTGAGTCCAAAAGGCATAACTAGAAATTTAAAGTATCCATATCTTGTCCTGAAAGCCGATTTAGACACATCTTCTGGCTTGACCTTCAACTGATGATACCCCGATCTAAGGTCTATCTTAGAAAATACACAAGACCCTTGTAATTGATCAAATAAGTCATCAATTCGAGGAAGAGGGAACCTATTTTTGATAGTGGCCGTATTCAATTTCCGATAGTCAACACATAACCTCATATTCCTATCCTTCTTCTTAACAAACAGTACTGGTGCTCCCCAGGGAGATATACTTGGCCGGATGAAACCTTTGTCTAATAATTCCTGCAATTGAGTTTTAAGTTCCTTCATTTCTGCAGGGGCCATACGATATGGTGCCTTTGAAATTGGGGCAGTACCGGGCATACATCTATTGTAAATTCTACCTCCCAATCTAGGGGTAAGCCTGGTAAATCTTCTGGGAATACATCAGGGAACTCATTTACAACTGGAATAGTCTCAATTTTGATATCAGTTCTAGTGGTATCCAAAACTGAAGCCAGAAATCCTTGACATCTCTGCTTTATTAACTTGGTGGCTTTAATGGCCGATATGTAGGGTATGTCATGACTAACTTTAACCCCTTTAAAAATAAACTCCGGGGCTCCTTCCATTCTAAAGATGATCCTCTTTCTGTTACAATCCACATGGCCACCACAAGCGGTCAACCAGTCCATTCCTAGTATTGCATCAAACTCCATCTCGCCCAACTTAATCAAATCAATGGATGTTTTCATCTCCCCAATCATCACTTCACAATTCACATATCTAGTGCTAGTTATTATCTTTACCCCTATAGGTGTGGATACAACCAACTGAAATCCTAGGGGTTCCGATACTTGATTTAATTTATAAGCAAAAGCACTAGATATGAATGAATGAGTAGCTCCAGGATCAAACAATGGATAGGCAATATGTCCTGATATGGAGATCATACCTTCTACTACTGCATTTGGGGCCATTGCTTCTCGGTTTGTTAATGCAAAAGTTTTTCCTTGCACCCGTGGCTGTTGGACAGATGACTGAGTTGCAACAGGTCGTGGAGCATTATTGGGCGGCATAAAGTTACTGGTTGGTCCTCTGGGAGGGTTCATCCTCATAACTGGCCTCCCACTTCCCCTACTCTGTCCTTGGCTTCCGCGCCTCGCCGGGCAATTCTTCTTTAAATGCCCAACTCCTTCACAAAAATAGCAAGCTCTATCTTGGAGGCAGTCTCTAAAACGGTTTGTTCTACACTTCTGGCACCAAGGGGTCTCCGAGATTCTGGGGTGGGACACAGAGGTAGCTTGTGCTTTTGAGAAAGTGTCTCTGTTCCTCAACCATGTTCCTCTGCCTCTGGCCCCTCCCCGTTGAAGAGTGGTATTAAACCCAATTCCTTTATTTCTGGTGGATCCTGATGCCACCGACATTGGTGGTCCTTGATATTGGGGGCGCTTTGAGTTGGGGATTTCCTTCACCCAGTCTTCACGACCCTCTTGCATATCCATTTCTACCTCCAAAGCTCTTGGAGATAATTCTTCAGTTGCAAAGGAATCAATCTGCCTCGAATTTCTGATTTCAGGCCCTTCACGAACCTCTTCGTCCTTTCTGCTTCACTCTTTACCAAGCATCAACATACCTGGATAATTGAGTGAACCTCTGATCATATTGAGACACATTCATCAGGCCTTGACGTAATTCCAAGAATTCTGACGCCATCTTGTCTCTGGCCGTCTCAGGGATATATTTTTCAGTGAATTTGTTCACTAAAAATTCCCAAGTAATTGATTCTCTTGTACTTTTCACACTATGTTTTACCGCCCTCCATCAATGTTCTGCTTCCTTTTGAAACATAAAGGTAGAGAAAGATACCATTTGCTCGTCGGTGCAGTTCATTACATCTAGAATCTTCTCTATCTGGAGAAGCCATGCTTCAGCTTGTAAGGGGTCCACCCCTTTTCAAATACAGGCGGTTTCATCTTCTGAAATTGCTCTAATGCTCGGTGGGAGTTGTTATTACTCGCTCTGGTCATTAACTGTGTGAGCCACTCCGGCATCACCCCTGGAGTCCCATTTCCTCCTATCGGACTTCAGAATCTTCATTGTTGTCCATGGGGTGTGCGCTCCCCATCACACTATAGTGTGACACACCGAGCGACAAGGACTCATTTGGGGGTAGCTGATTTAGATCCATACATCCTTCCTATAAGATAAGGACGTCTAGTCAACATACTACACAATTGGAAACAGTTTGGATAAAATTTTAGTTTCATGCAATCACATTAATACCATATTCATTATCATTTTTGAAAACAAACAACTTGCTATATATATTTATATGTACATCCCAACACGGATACAAAGATATTACACTGATATATCTACCCTTTGGATATCCGAACTATCCCATGTGCATACATATAAGATGTGCCAGGGCATATACAACAAACTCTTAGGATATCCATCATCTAGCACACTAAGCTTATACATATATATACATCAAAAGTGTTTGCTCAAAGATTCATCCTTCATAGGACAGAGTCTCTCCACTTGAGTCCTCGCTGGTACTGCTGCTATCGTCACTATCACCCATGCCTTCCTCGGAGTCTTCCCCCAATAATTCATCTCCCGCGCAGCACCAGTGATCCAAATCATCATATAGGTCCATGTCATCTTCCCATGTTTCATCCCAAAAGACACCCCGTAAGTGAATCCTCTACGGGCCTCCTCCTTTATTGTACTAGTATCCTCTATTTCCACTACATCGAGTGAATCCCCAACCAAGCCCTCCGTATCAACAATGGTTGGTTCAGGCTCATTAGACGCCTGAGACTCAACCTCTTCATAGTCTATGTGGTCTGGGGCTGCAATTATGTCCTCTGGGTCAGTCTCGTCAGACTCATATCTCCAGTCCATAGAATCTGCCGTCCAACTCACACTCGAGCTATCCGGGCTAGAGACTGGCCAATATATGTCAGAGTCTCCCATCTACATGCAAACAAAGAGTCGTATCAATCTCAATCTCATGAAATAGTCTCAACATACTGCTATAATCAGAAAGGAGCAATCCTTAGTCTACCCGTAAGTCTCATGTTTTAGAATAACTTAGGTTCAATAGATAATTCAATGCATTCCCTCGTCCCAGTGTCCCATATCACTAGAAGTTGTTACTGAGAGCCTGCATCCTTAGTCAACTTACCCGAATCAGGATGTGCGGGCACCCTGATTCTGATGCGAGGAAATACTCAATTACCGTTTGTCTTATGGTTAATCTGTCACATAAGACTCACTACCTAACCATAATCACATGTCCTAACAATTTTATTGTCTCCTACTTCGGACTTAACCTACTCCTTCTACCTATAAACCTTAGCTCTGATACCAACTGTAACGGTCACAGTAAAAATTTCCCTTTTATTACAATCATCACAGATTATCCAAGCGTGGGACCCATCAAGATACAATACTTCCATTCTATTAACATCAGAATGCTCTATACTTGACATCAATCTCCACATGTATAATCTTAACCTGATTTAGCATTTCCCAAAATATTGGTGCGACAACTCATAACAAAACATAGTCTATTACATTACTATTCCAAAATATAATACAGGCTTTGAGTCTAACACCCAGCATTTCAATAATTACAAGTTCATAGTAACATCCAAATAGAAGTTTACTGCATAGTTTTTACAACCATATACATATCAAAAGAAACAAGTAAAAAGGGTGAAAGGTCTCCGTTGACACCTATCCCACATATATTGCCATTAAGCGGGTCCCTTACCTTTGTCCAAACCTGAAGGTAATAATGAGAATGGAGTGAGCTTGACAGCTCAGTGAGTAGAACAATATTTATGCATGTCCATTAAGTATGTCTATTTGGGCTTTATCATCAGGTTGGCAATCGTATTTTTATACCATATGTGTGAAGTTTTAGGTATTAGCTGAAGCTCCGACCCAAACACAGTAACAGGTCCTATTAGTCGACTAGGTTATTCCTATAGTCGACTAATTATTGAAGCTATAGTCGACTAGGGTTGATCCAAAAATATTTTACTCTCTGTTGGCTGCTAGTGACTTATGTAGTCGACTACCATAACTTGTATAGTCGACTACACTATGTACTAGTCGACTTATATATCACCTATAGTCAACTAGATAAGGATCAAAAAGATATGCTGCTCTCTGTTTGTCCCTTATAACCAGGTCTAGTCGACTACCCTTTCTGGTGTAGTCGACTACTATAAGCTCTAGTCGACTATACATCACCTATAGTCGACTAGTCATGGTCAAAAGAATATGTCTACTCTCTGTTTCTTTCCTGTAACTGAGGCTAGTCAACTACAGTTTATATCTAGTCGACTTATATGTATTTTTCTGAGACTTGTCTACCCATTTTTTCCTTCCATAGTCGACTTAGCCCATGGCTAGTCGACTAACAGTGGTGAAATTGTCTAGGTAAGTCGACTAATCTTAGAGTCTGAAATATCAATTCTTTATAGTTTTAACATACAATTTCTAACTTAACCATATTAACATGCATGATCAACATAGAACACCGCAACATGCATATATAATCAACATAAAGTATGGTGCATATAATCTCAGCATGCATACATGATCAACATAACCGCAACATGCATATATAATCAACATGAAGTATGATGCATATACTCTCAGCATGCATACATGATCAACATAACCGCAACATGCATATATAATCAACATGAAGTATGGTGCATATACTCTCAGCATGCATACATGATCAACATAACCGCAACATGCATATATAATCAACATGAAGTATGGTGCATATAATCTCAACATGCATACATGATCAACATAAAATATACTCTCCCCTTCGATCACCTCCGGTTCAACCTGGTCCCTTCCTCCGATACGTTTATCACGTATTATTCTCCCCTTCGTCACCTCTGGTTCAACCCTGTCCCTTCCTCCAATAAGTTTACCACGTATTATAACATGTAAATATCATATCCTTCATGTAATAACCACATGCAAGGATACATGAGACAATAATAATATAAAGGATTCACATGATTCCTACTTTACATGATGCCATTATTAAGAAAGACATTAACATGTATAAGTAACCACTAACAACATGCAAGCCTTTTCAGGATAACTAACATGTTATATCATTCCAATATATGTGTAGCCAAATATATGCATGAAGTCAATTATGATGTTCATTTATAAAACTATTTCTTTTTAAGAGGCATGTGTTAGACTACTATGCATACATACTAACATGTCGGTCATGCATAATGTAAGCATACATAGGTGTAACCACAACATAAAACCATAGGATTGTTTATACAAAGCATATAAACTATACACAAGCATCATCATTTATTTTCACATCCATCCATAACTTAGAAATTTCTCACTTTATCTCAAGTTTTACACTTCTACTATTTTACTAAGGTTCGGGTGTTCTACTCACTCTTTGAAGCGGTTAACTCCTTATCAAGCTTGATCTCCCGCTATGATGGAGTCTTCAACCAATATCACTCCCCCTAACTTGTTGTTCTAGATCACCCTTATCTTCAAGAAATCTCTTTTTATGATGAGGTTAGATCACCACTTTAGCTCGTTCTATCGGGTTTTTGGAGGAGTTAAAACATGAAAATGGAGCATTTTTCTTGTATATGGAAGTAAGGGGAGTTTGTGGGGGAATGAGAGGGAGGAGTGTGTTTGTGAAGTAGTAATGGGGGAAAAAGGGTTGCTGCTGCTGCTGTTGCTTTTGCTGCTGCTGCTGTTGCTTTTACTACTGCTGCTGCCGCCTTTGTTGTTGTTGCTGCTGCTACAATAAGAGGGGAGAGAGAGAGATTTTGGTGGAGTTAGGATGAAGAGAGAGAGGGCATTACCAAATGAGATTGTTCTCTTCATCCCCTCCTATTTATAGCCCAATCTCATCCATAAAAACATAATCTCCTTCATAAAAACATGACAAGTGTCGCTCCCTAACCCCATCACTCTACTCCGACACCTTACCCTATAAGCAAGGCTCCATGCCTTCCCCCATGAGGTACTAGTACCCACAAGCATGGTGAGGGGGTATGGTGGCAAAGTCAACAAGTATGAGGTTGTATTCATTTCTTATACATACATACATATGTATATACATACTAATAGACATAGTATAATGTATAGTATCTAGCATGAATACTTACTCTCCCATCACCTCCCTAAAGCATTAAAATGTTAGGAAAAGGTGCTTATTAAGACAAGTGTTACACTGCTTGCTGAGTTGAAGGTGAAAATCAATAAGGTCGGTTGCTGTAAATGTCTCGTTCAGAGCGGGAGGAGTGGCCTCGGAAACGAATGGGTGATGCTTAGGAAGGTGCTCAGCGTATGGGAGTTCTCATAACAACGGTGTTCTCGGAAGGAGTTGCCTCGGGAACGACTGAGTGGTACTCGGGAAGGTGATCTGCTGGCATATCTTGTCGTCTGTTTCAGGTGGTCCTGATGAGTTGGGGCACGTGTCATGATTCTGGTACACATCAAAATTTGACCACTATAACCTCCGAGGAATTATGCTAGGAGTTTTGAAAATCACCTAGAGGGGGGTGAATAGGTGATAATGCTAATCAATGCACAATTTAAAAATATGATGCAACAATCGCCCAAAACAAGACTAAGAGCCGAATGCCCCGTAAAGGGTTCTGAACTCCTTCCTCCTGATTCCTCTTGAAATGAGTTAGATGTGCGCAATGCAACCTTGTTGTATGGGACTATGATTGACAAGATGAATGAAAACAAATGAATATTGCAATGAAGATTGAGAGCAAGTAATAAGAGCAATGAAAGTAAAGCAAGAAGTTAGAGCAAGTAAACAAACGCAAACACCGAGAATTTTTCCGAGGTTCGAGCACCCAGCTCTACGTCCACGCCTTCCCCAGAAGGATTTCTAACCACTATAACTTCACAAGGATGTTACAAATACACCGGAGTACCCAACTCCACAATCACAAGTACAAGTTTTCTCTTGGTAGTCAAAAGACCACAAACTCTCTTTTGCAAAACTCTCTTCCCTTACAAAAAATCCTTGTAGAACAATGAGTAGGAATGAAGCTCTTGAGTGTAAGTGAAAAAAGAAAGGAAATCAGAGAGTATTGAAAAACACTTCAGAAAATGAGAGAGAATTTCAGCACAAAAATCAAGAAATAAAGCTCTTTTGAATGCCTTAAACTTTTGAAACTTTTGCAAATTTTTCTTGTAATGAACCTCTCCCCAAACACCCCTATTTATAGTAGAGGGTTAGGGTTTGAAGATAAAACTCACTTAAGGCTAATTAGGAAGTATTAGGATCAGTAAATATCATTTAAGCCCTTTTTAGAAAGAAAAAGACAAAAACAAATCTGCTCAGAAAACTAGCCGTTACTGTTCAAACGGCACACTCGGTTGACCGGCCCGGTCGACCGACGTTCAAAAATAAGAGCCGTTGCCGGCTCTCGGTCGACCGTCCGGTCGACCGAAAAATACAGAGAGCAAATGTCTTACAGACAGGCAGGTTTCGGTCGACCGCCCGGTCGACCGTGAAACGTGCACACGGATACGCTCTGCTGCCAGAACCACGGTCGACTGGGTCGGTCGACCGGCTTGACCTGACACATGGTCGGCCGACCGGACGATCGACCGGCTCAGGTCAAAAGCCAAAACAAAAACAAAATTTTGAAGGTAATTTAAAATTAAACAAAGTAGTTTTGAATAGAGATATATATAAAACATAAAAATGAGTTTGTAGCCAGAAGATTGTATACAAAAATATTTTGTACATATTATAGGAAATATTTTTGGAAACCAGATGTGCGCAAAAACGTGTGTGATAGAGCTTCAAACCTATTCACTATTCTTTAACAAAACTATAAAACTAGAAACAAATCTAATGAATTATCTTGAGCAATCTTGAAGTCTTGAGCCATGCAATGCCTTGCTAGAGCCTTCTTTTTTATGTTCCTTCCTTGATGTGCAAAACGCCTTCTTTGCTTCATGAACCTAGAAGTTCTTGCAATAGCTAAGCAATGGCCTCCAAATATGGTACTAACCTGAAACTTATCTTAAACAAACTTATTAGTACTAAATAGCTCTTATTTGTTTTGTTATCATCAAAACTTTAAACAAATGGAAAGTGTAACCTTTTGGGCCAACAATCTCCCCCTTTTTGATGATGGCAAAACAAATAGGCTATAAACAAAAATATAGGGGAGGAGAAAGCTCCCCCTCAAATTATGCTATATTAAACAAAGAAAATAATGTAATTTGTAATTTGCAAGTAAACATCATGAAACCAAAAACCATAAATCATGAAATATAAAACACTTGCAAAACACTTAAACTCAAATTACAAGAATTCATGAAAAAACATAAAAACATATATAAACTCATATGGAACCAAAACCATATGAACTCATATTTCCATACCTCATTCTCCCCCTTTTACAATCATAAAAAGGGTTAAGAAAACAATTTTATTCAATAACACAAACATTAAGTTCACCACATATGAAAGAAAATCTAGCAAAATCAAGTGGTTTAGTGAAAATATCGGCAAGTTGCAAATCCGTAGAAACATAATCAATATCTATATCTCCTTTCTCAAAATGATCTCTAAGAAAGTGATATCTAATCTCAATGTGCTTGGTCTTACTATGTTGATTTGCATTCTTAGTCATATGTATAGTACTAGTATTATCACAAAATATTTTTATATGGTTATAATGCAAATCATAATCAAGGAGAGTATGTTTCATCCAAAGGACTTGTGCACAACAAGCCCCCGCGGCAACATACTCCGCCTCGGCGGTTGAGAGAGCTACGGAGTTTTGTTTCCTAGAGGACCATGAAACAAGACAATTACCAAGAAATTGACATGTCCCACTAGTACTCTTTCTATCTACTCTACAACCCGCATAGTCGGCATCCGAATAACTCGTCATTGAGAAATCTCCGGTTTTCGGATACCAAAGACCCATTCCAATTGTGCTCTTAATATAACGAATAATGCGTTTTACCGCAATAAGATGGGACTCTTTGGGACACGATTGAAATCTAGCATAAAGACACACACTAAACATTATGTCTGGCCTACTTGCCATCAAATACAAAAGACTACCTATCATGCTTCTATACAATTTAATATCAACATTTTTACCTTGGTCATCCTTATCAAGCTTGGTTGTAGTTGCCATGGGAGTATTGCAAACTTTAGAGTCTTCAAGTCCAAACTTCTTTACGAGTTTCTTTGCGTACTTGGCTTGACATATGAAGTTCCCATCTCGCAATTGCTTGATTTGGAGTCCAAGAAAGAAATTCAATTCACCCATGGAGGACATTTCAAACTCACATTGCATAACCTTTTCAAACTCCTTGCATAAAAACTCATTAGAAGATCCAAAATTATATCAACATAAATTTGCACAATTAAAATGTCATTATCAACATGCTTAGTAAAAAGAGTTGTGTCTACTTTGCCTTTGACAAAATCATTTGAAATGAGAAAACTAGAAAGCCTTTCATACCAAGCTCTTGGAGCTTGTTTCAATCCATACAAAACTTTATCAAGTTTAAAAACAAAATTGGGATGAACATGATCAACAAAACCGGGAGGTTGTTCAACATAAACTTCTTCATTTATAAAACCATTCAAAAATGCACTTTTCACATCCATTTGAAAAAGTTTAAAATTTTTAAAAGATGCAAAAGCTAGTGTCATCCGTATGGCTTCAAGCCGTGCTACGGGTGCAAAGGTCTCCTCAAAGTCAATTCCCTCAACTTGAGTGTAACCTTGGGCCACTAACCTAGCTTTATTCCTAATGACATTACCGGACTCATCCATCTTGTTTCTAAAGATCCACTTAGTATCAATTATTGGTCTATCGTGGGGCCTAGGAACAAGGTGCCAAACTTGGTTGCGCTCAAATTGATTGAGTTCCTCTTGCATGGCTAGCAACCAATATGAGTCCGCCTCGGCTTCGAGGATGCT
The DNA here is from genome assembly GCA_038442645.1 of Agave tequilana. Classification (NCBI taxonomy): domain Eukaryota; kingdom Viridiplantae; phylum Streptophyta; class Magnoliopsida; order Asparagales; family Asparagaceae; genus Agave; species Agave tequilana. Next base: position 35,318 of record JAVJIF010013246.1, read on the forward strand.
TTTGGGTTCAAAATGAGAAATGAAAGCAAAGTTACCACATAAGTCATGGAGTTTGGAGCGAGTTGTTACCCCTTTAGATGCATCACCTAAGATGAGCTCCTTGGGATGATTTGTAGCATATCTCCAAGCTTTGGGAAGCGGTTGAGAGTTTTCCTCTTTATCCTCTAGAACATCACCAATGGATTCTTGCTTTTCTTCTTGAGCGGGTGAGTCCTTCAAGGATAGTCTCTCCATGTCTTCACCTAATGGGTCAATCTCTACAACATTCTCAACAACCACATTAGATTCTTCAAACTTAACATGCATGGATTCTTCAATGGTAAGTGAAGATCTATTGAATACTCTATAAGCTTTGCTAGTAGTAGAATATCCAACAAAGATTGCTTCATAAGCCTTAGCATCAAATTTACCCAAGTTATCTTTAGTATTTAAAACAAAGCACTTGCATCCAAAAACTTTAAAATATGCAACATTTGGTTTTCTAGAATGATACATTTCAAAAGATGTTTTGGAAGAATTCTTACATAAATAAATACGATTTGAAATATAGCATGCGGTGTTTACGGCCTCGGCCCATAAATATTGAGGGAGGTCATATTCACTTATCATGGTCCTAGCCATCTCTTGAAGTGTTCTATTTTTCCTTTCTACAACTCCATTTTGTTGTGGAGTTCTAGGACATGACATTTCATGCTTGATTCCCTTTTCATCACAATAAGTCATGAAGAGTTGGTTAACAAACTCACCACCTCTATCACTTATTCTCAAAATCGAAAAACCTTTTTCTTTTTCAACCCTTTTTCAAAAAATTTTGAAATGAGAAAAAGTTTGATCTTTGTGTTCCAAAAAGAAAACCCAAGTGAAACGGGAAAAATCATCAACTAAAACAAATGCAAATCTACTACCATTTAAGCTCTTAGTTTTAGTTGGTCCAAAGAGATCCATATGAATTAATTCTAATGGCCTAGTTGGCATGATATCCTTGATTGGTTTGAAGGAAGACTTGGTTTTTTTCTCAAGTTGGCATGCACCACAAATGCGGTCTTTTTCAAACTTCAAGCAAGGTATACCCTTCACCAATTCCTTAGAATTAATCCTAAAAAGATGGTCAAAAGATGCATGTCCTAATCTTCTATGCCAAAGCCAAGAATTTTCATCAAAAGCATTCAAGCATTTAGTAGAACAATCTATATTAAGCATGTCAATGATATAAACATTATTGTCACGAAAACCGGTGAGAATACAATCATTGGTTTTAACATCAAAAATCTTGCAAGAAGAATCATCAAAAACAACTTTAAGTCCACGGTCACAAAGTTGACTAATACTAAGCAAGTTATGCTTCAAAGCATCAACAAGAGCTACATTTTCTATAATAGGAGATGCACCAATTTGAATGTTACCTATACCGATGATAGTTCCCTTGGAGTCATCCCCGAAGGTGACAGTGCCACCTTCCATGTACCTTGATAGGGTTGTAAAGTTATTGATGTCCCATGTCATGTGTCTTGAACAATCACTATCAAGGTACCACCGCTCCTTACGTCTTGGAGTCTTGGTGTGTACCTACATCAAATAATTTAGGACTTGATTTTGGTACCCACATTTTCTTGGGTCCTAAAGAGTTAGTGCCATGAACCCAAATAAGATTATTTGATCTATTAACTTGGTCATAACAAAACTTAGCCAAATGTCCATTTTTACCACAATAAGTACATCTATACACTCTACCATATTTAAAAGCATAGTGAGTGTGAGATTTGTGAGCATATGTGGATTTAGCATGAGTGTGGTGTGTAGTGTGAGCATGGGGAATCTTAATATGAGAATCTTTAGTATGAGAGGTGTGCTTTTTAGAAAACTTTTCTTCAAGTTTCTTTGTGTTAAAAGCACAATCTTTCAAAACCTTTTCAAAATCAACCATTTTAGTTTTTAAAGAGGAAATTTCTTTTTCATCAACCTTAGGAAATTTTGCCTTACAAGAAATCTTGTAAGCACTAAATTCTTCTTGAATAGAAATGAGATTGGAAGAAATTTTATCTTTTTCTTTAGAAACCATAGCAAGTTGATTTTTAAGAAAAGCAACTTCCTTTACCAATTTTGAACACTCAATCTTTATTATCATAAGTTTCGGAGAGTTCAACAAAAGCATGTACAATAACTTCTTTAGTTAATTCATCATCTTCATCAAAAGGTTGTGGGGTTACCTTTGGTGTGTTTGCCATGAAACACATATTCGCCGTGTCCACCTCGTCTTCGGATTCGCTTTCCGAATCCCATGTGGCTTTGTAGGCTTTCTTTTCAACCGGCTTCTTTGGCTTGAAGGAGGAAGTCATCTTCTTCTTGAACTCCGGGCAATCTGCCATGATATGTCCGGGCTTTCGGCAATTGTAGCAAATAATTCTTCTCTCCTCTTTACCTTCAAATTTTCTTCGGAAGTTGAGCTTGTTCTTCCGGTACATCCTTTTGACATTTCGCACAAGAAGGGAGAGCTCCTCATCTTCTTCATCTTCTTCATCGTCCTCAAGAGTGGATGAAGACTTGAAAGCTATGGACTTCTTCTTTAGCGGAGCGGCCTCTTCTCTTGCCTTCTTTTCCATCTCATGGGTTTTTAAGTTCCCAATGAGACTAATGAGGTCCATTTCATCCTTGTCGTTCAATTCTTTCAAGGTGGTGGCCTTTATCTCCCATGATGAAGGAAGAGCCCGAATCACTTTTCGCACCTTTTGGTCATTGGAGATATCGTCACCTAAAGAGGAAAGAGCATTGGTGATTTTAGTAAACCTTGTAATCATGCAATCAATGGTTTCATCATCAATCATTTTAAAAGATTCATATTGGGACCTTAAGAGATCTATCTTAGCTCTCTTAACTTGTGAAGTCCCCTCGTGTGTGACCAACAAATGTTGCCAAATCTCATAGGCGGATTGGCAATGTATCACCCGTGTAAGGTCGTCCTCATTTAAGGCGGTTGGAAGGGAATTTTGGGCCTTAGAGTTAGCCTCATATTTTCTAAAGGTAAAGTCGGTCCATGTGCTCTCATCACTATCGGGTACTACATATGGTTTGGTCAAGGATTTAGCTACTAAGCTACCTAAGGATTGCAAAAAGATAGTTATCCTAACCTTCCAAATAGGGAAATTAAGTTCATCAAATTTAGGAGGGGTTTTGATGTTATCGGCCATGTTTACTAGTGAATGAATGGATGAATGCAAATGTTGATTAGCAATATTTTAAGGATCTCTCTAAGGATGTTAAGCCAAACCTAGAGTCCAAGCTCTGATACCAATTAAAATCACCTAGAGGGGGGGTGAATATGTGATAATGCTAATCAATGCACAATTTAAAAATATGATGCAACAATTGCCCAAAACAAGACTAAGAGCCGAATGCCCCGTAAAGGTTCTAAACTCCTTCCTCCTGATTCCTCTTGAAATGAGTTAGAGGTGCGCAATGCAACCTTGTTGTATGGGACTATGATTGACAAGATGAATGAAAACAAATGAATATTGCAATGAAGATTGAGAGCAAGTAATAAGAGCAATGAAAGTAAAGCAAGAAGTTAGAGCAAGTAAACCAAACGCAAACACCGAGAATTTTTCCGAGGTTCGAGCACCTTGCTCTACGTCCCCGCCTTCCCCAGAAGGATTTCTAACCACTATAACTTCACAAGGATGTTACAAATACACCGGAGTACCCAACTCCACAATCACAAGTATAAGTTTTCTCTTGGTAGTCAAAAGACCACAAACTCTCTTTTGCAAAACTCTCTTCCCTTACAAAAAATCCTTGTAGAACAATGAGTAGGAACGAAGCTCTTGAGTGTAAGTGAAAAGAGAAAGGAAATCAGAGAGTATTGAAAAACACTTCAGAAAATGAGAGAGAATTTCAGCACAAAAACCAAGAAACAAAACTCTTTTGAATGCCTTAAACTTTTGAAACTTTTGCAAATTTTTCTTGTAATGAACCTCTCTCCAAACACCCCTATTTATAGTAGAGGGTTAGGGTTTGAAGATAAAACTCACTTAAGGCTAATTAGGAAGTATTAGGATCAGTAAATATCATTTAAGCCCTTTTTAGAAAGAAAAAGACAAAAACAAATCTGCTCAGAAAACTAGCCGTTACTGTTCAAACGGCACACTCGGTCGACCGGCCCGGTCAACCGACGTTCAAAAATAAGAGCCGTTGCAGGCTCTCGGTCGACCGTCCGGTTGACCGAAAAATGCAGAGAGCAAATGTCTTACAGACAGGCAGGTTTCGGTCGACCGCCCGGTCGACCGTGAAACGTGCACACGGATACGCTCTGCTGCCAGAACCACGGTCGACTGGGTCGGTCGACCGGCTTGACCTGACACATGGTCGGCCGACCGGACGGTCGACCGGCTCAGGTCAAAAGCCAAAACAAAAACAAAATTTTGAAGGGAATTTAAAATTAAACAAAGTAGTTTTGAATAGAGATATATATAAAACATAAAAATGAGTTTGTAGCCAGAAGATTGTATACAAAAATATTTTGTACATATTATATGAAATATTTTGGAAACCAGATGTGCGCAAAAACGTGTGTGATAGAGCTTCAAACCTATTCACTATTCTTTAACAAAACTATAAAACTAGAAACAAATCTAATGAATTATCTTGAGCAATCTTGAAGTCTTGAGCCATGCAATGTCTTGCTAGAGCCTTCTTTTCTATGTTCCTTGATGTGCAAAACGCCTTCTTTGTTTCATGAACCTAGAAGTTCTTGCAATAGCTAAGCAATGGCCTCCAAATATGGTACTAACCTGAAACTTATCTTAAACAAACTTATTAGTACCAAATAGCTCTTATTTGTTTTGTTATCATCAAAACTCTAAACAAATGGAGAGTGTAACCTTTTGGGCCAACAAGTTTGGCATCAATTGGTGGTTTGAGGTCAATTTGATAGCCAGTTAAAATTTGATAAATATTTAGTAGAGATTAATGCCTTATAGCTGATCCTTATTTACGGGAGTAATGCTTACTGATTCTCAAAACCAGTGTTCTAAATATCCCTGATATAACCCCGATATTGCGCCGATATTGCGTTTCCGGTACCTAGCCGCAATGATTTGGTACATCCAAACCGATATAGCGATTTTCACCCAAAATCGCCGATAAATCGACATGGACCCGATATATCGGCCGCAATTTCGGCGATTTTGGACCCGATATAGCGTTTTACACTCAATTTCTAGGTTAGGTATTTGGGTAATTCGAGCGATGTGACAATGTGACATTTGTGAAGATCTACACTTGGATAGTGATTATGCATTTATAAGCTTAATGCAAGTTATCGAGTTAAGTATATCTTAAACATATAAGTATGATGTATTATATAGCTTTATATATTTTATGCATATATTGTCTTATTGAGATGCAATTTAAGACAAGAAGATATATATATTCACAGTCCGATTTTGACATCCGATTTTTGAAAATATCCCCGATATGTCCCCGATATATCCCCATCCCCGATAAATTTTTCCGGCCGATGTAGCCACTGTGGCCGCCATTTAGAATACTGCTCAAAACAAGTATAAGTTTAAGCAAATGAAAACATCTTGTTCTGTGCAACTATGAAGCACGGATACGGACACGCGTGTCAGACACGACACGGACACGGGACACGGCAAAATCCAAAAAATAGGATATGATGACACGACAAGAAATATTTTATTATTATTATATAGATAAATTTATAAGAAATCCCAGCTCTTTTTTTCTTTTCTTTTCTTCAAATGAGCCCGAGCCCAAAAAACCTTATATTTTCTCTCTTCCTCTCTCTGATCAAGAGAGGAGAGCGGGGGGAGAGAGATCGAGAGAGGAGATCGGAGATTGCAGCGACGGTTGCAGCGGCGGTGGACGGCGTCTTTCAAGATCCAGACGACGCGGCGGCGACGACGACTATCGAGCTCAGATCCAGACGACGATGGCTTTCGAGATCCAGGCGACGGCAATGATGCTCTTGAACACGATGACAATGCCCTAGAACCACGACGACGGCGGCGATGCTCTCGAACCTTCGCCGACCTTCGCCGGAGCCTTGTCCAGGTTCGCCGACCTTCGCCGATGCTCTAGAACCTTCGACGACCTTCGCCAGGTAAGCTCTCTCCTCTCCTCTTTCTCTTCTCTCTATCCTCTCTCTCTGCGATTTGGAGAAAGAAAAGAGGGATTTTTAGGGTTAAGGGTTATATAAAGGATATCGGGTCGGGTTCTACCTGATCCGATAAATGACGACCCAAAACCGACCTCCGCCTTCGCTGTGTCGCCTGCGTGTCTGATGCAGATTTGACCGTGTTAGGCGAGTCAAACACGTTGACTCGTGTCGGACACGGTCAAACCGTGTCCAACATGTGTCGAGCACGTATCCGTGTCCGACACGGGCACGCCCCTCCGTGCTTCATAGCTGTGCAAGAGAAGATTTTCTTCAGGGTTGGCCACATGAATCTTTTTTCTCCCTTCAGCTTTCAGTGATTTACTCAAGGCCAGCTCTTCCATTAACCGAGTGTTTGATGCATCCTTTCCCCCTGCTTCAATCAGGGGCTAACCCCTTCAACCATGGTCTTGTCATTCCTCCTTACTGGCTCAACCATTGTGTCCTTGTCTATAAATCAATGAGATTGTTTCCATCAGTCTGCTGTGGGAAGTTACTGAATTTCAGTGCACTTACGGGAGAATCATGTCTTTGGCAGTCATTTGTTGGTTCAACTAATAGATAGGCTAACCATCTAGTGCTTGTTATCGGTCAATGGTTATTTGAGTTGGGAACCAAAGTTTTGAAGAAGGGTATGCTTGACATGCATAAGAATAGTTGGGTCTCTCATGGGCATCTAGGAGTACTTTCTCTAATATACTATCGTAAGCTTTCCATAATTGAACAAAGTATGATATTTGTTGGCCGACAGATATTTGTTGTCCATTGAGTGGTTCAAACCTAGGTGAAGGAGTATGATCCTTGGATATCACCACTCCAAGGAGTTTAGGCAAAGTTACTTCTTGTCTCTTCCTTGCTTCGCACCTCTTGGCCAATAAGTTGGTGTGACCAAGAGATGCATCACCTCCCATTATTGGCTATAGGGAAACTGTAAATACCTCTAAATTGTCAGTCATTTTGCATTAATATTTACGAGGAGAATAGAACAACAAATGCAAAGCCTTTAACCCATGTGTTTAGCCTGTTATTGTTAACAACAATTTTGTGAGAACCCCATTAGTTTTATTCTTTTGATTAGAGCTTGCATCTACTAGCATTTTGGTTTGGAATGTATTCTTTGCCGACATCCCACCCTTTCTTGGAACTTTATCAAGGTTGAAATTACATATATGAACTAAATGTCATTTGATTAGTAAGATTGAACAAAGGAGAGAAATCCAAGGTTTTACAAGAGGATTTACCATCAATGAAGGAGAAGTTGGCAGGCTGTAGTCGAAGTGATTGGATGATACATTCTTTTAACTATGAGGTTTGAACCAAACTTGGCACCAACCATTTTCATTCACAATGTATCAACATTTGAAATCTTGGTAGCATACCGGCCATAGGTGTTTCTCTAAAGGGTAATATTGTAAATATTGGTCGTTTCATCTCAGTCGTATTGTTACTACCATGTCGGTCTCATTAGTAATATAAGCATCAAATGTATATATCAGTTGATATTTCAAACCTTGCAATTTATGATGATGTATGACTGTGTGAGTTGAAAGATCTAGACAACCACGTTTCATATCGGGCCGGGATTCCCCAGAATTAAGAAGCCCCTTCAGAAGGCTGGGAAATAAATGTTTGAAAATGGCTGGATTGTAAACAGGGAGGGTGACGCCATCCTGAGACACATTTACATAGGGCCTGTTTGGTTAAGGGTGAAAGTGAGGAAGTGAAGAAGTGATAATAGTTCCCTTTGAAACTTGAAAATTAGTTAGTAAGTTTTCCGGTGTTTGGATGTTGTTGGGAAGTGTGGTTTGAAAAATATTATGTCTTTTTCGGTGTTTGGATGGTAATGTGGAAGTGGAAGTGGAGAAGTTGACCACAAAGTTGACCGTAAAATAATATTAAAATAAAAATTAATTAAGAAAAATAAAAAATAGATTGTAATTAAAATGCAAGTGAGATTTACATGATCAAAAAATTAACTGTTTTGTTTTACAACTTATTATAAATGAGATTTACATGACCACAAAATTAACTGTAGCACTCTAGAAGTGAGGAAATGGTTGTGTAAAAAAGAAAAAAGAAAAGGAAAAGGGGTTTTCTTATTTTCCTTTTCCGGTGTTTGGATAGATAAGGAAGTGAGCAATTATACTTTCCATTTCCTTACTTCCACCCACTTCCTTGCCACCAAACACGCCCATAAATGAAAAGAAACTATTTATTTTTCGCTCTCCCATCTATATTGACTGGGAATTTGGGGGTGGGAGGATCCTCCCATCTATTTTGAGGGATCTCTCGTATTGATGGTTCAAGGCTTTCTGGACACCTGGATCGATCGCATGGATACTTCCCTTCATTTCAGCAATTAGAAGCCGTCTCTCAATTTATATGAACAACCACCATCTCTCTCTTTTTACATCTTCATGTGCGTCAAGATAACTCAATTCTGCAACTTTCTGAACCCAATCTTGGAAGGTTAGAATTCATCAGCATCTTTTCCACCTTTGCGATTAAAATAACCCAACACTGGCAGTCTTCTTGGTTTCATCCAAATTAACTCATATTAAAATTCAGTTGGAATAAAACAATGTCAGTGCTAATTTTATGTTTTACTTAGTATCAGGCTATCGGCTTTTGGTGCATCTCTTCTCCTTTGTGATGCTAGCACTACCAGCACTTCTCTTGCACTTTTTTTACCTGTAAGACACAAAGTGGCGACACAATTTTATAATGTGCCTTCATGCATTGAGGCCGGGACAAAGAGAATATTGTCCTTCTGGGTAGAGTTATGTGAGAATCATTCTGTTAGTTTCATCCTGTTATTGGAACAAAAATGTGATGATGTAAGACTACTTGCAATGGAAGATTACTTTGAATTTTTGACTCTTTGAGTAAATGGGGGGAACACAGATCCCCACATACCATTCATAAGAGTTTTAATGAAATAACTTTAGAAGGAAATACAAGGAGGGGAAAACATAATCCGACCAAGGTAAACAAAAGCTCCAAATAATCTCAGTTGCAAGGAGACTGGCAAGCGGCTGCCTCTCACTCGTCTTTTGACCTGTCTTTGGTGCCATCTATAATGGAGACGTCGGAAGGGACCAAACCCTTGTTCGCGAAGATTACTTTGGATTTGGCACCATGCTTTGAAGGATTTGTTCACTCAGAGTCATCTCTTTGGTTTCTTCTTTTGAGCCTTACTCTTCCATTTTTTTTTTCATTTTCTCTAATGAATGTCATATTTTTGTATATTATGTATTTTTGTATATTATGTATTCATTATGTTATTCTATGAAGAAGACTTGTGTAACAAAGGCATGATATTATGAGTAGAGCTTGACTTTTCTTTCCAAGGACAAACACTAAGAACATAAAAAATGAACCATGTTCCTAGAGGAGTAGTCTTAATTTGCTTGCTTTATCATTGTTTCCAGCCTAAAACATTGCAAATCCTTTGTATTGTTGATTTGTTCATTTGCTTGCCCTAGTGGATTAGATGCCTCATTTTTTTCTTACTGACATCCATGTCCGTGACTATGCCATTATTTGATCAAAAAGTTGTGAACAAAGATGGAAGTTTCTGACATGTATTTAAGGAATGTTCATGAAGTGTCATATAATCATATTACACAATATTGGGGAGCTGGGCCCGATACAGTCACAACTCCAGAAGTGTTTGTGCTGCACAACCAGAAGTCTCGCCAATGTCAAAATAATGAAATATTTCAAGAGATAACTTTAAATAGGTATGCATTGAAAGAAATGATGTCGGAGTCAAGGTGAATGACAAATGAGATGAGTGTAGAGACTTGATAGTAATCCCAAAGTAGTATACTTGCTGAAATATTTACTATTTGGGATTAAGAGTTAGAACCATGTATGATGTTTAGGAGGAGGCTACTTGAGCATAAAAGTAGGAAAGAACATCTGTGGAGGAGTTAGGCAGGAGATTTTATTAGTGTTGTGTATACAAGACCTTGAAGACGATTAAGATGGATGAGATTGACAAGTGAGACTAACCTGACTGATAATATTGTAGTTAGAGAGTTCTCCACTGGTGAGAGATACACCAAATTGAACTCCGATTGGAGCTGAAAAGGATAAAAGATAGTCTGTAGCTAATGTAATTGAGGAGATGGTCCTTACTAAAACAAATGGAACAATGAGCTGATAAAAATACTTGCGATAAACTTTATTTTTGTTTTTGTTCTTGTATGAATTGCCTGTATAGTATATTGCCTGCTAGCAGATGTGGGCTGACTTTTGACTTTTAGATCTTATGGAGTGGGCCAGGCCTATATAGTTTATGGCCTGATGCTGAATATGCTGAACCAAAAATATATTTACTGGGCTTGGTAGACCTTATATGCTCAGCTTTAAACTATATGATACAATCAGCTAAAGTCTGTAAATAAGTCAATTGAGCTGAGAAACAACTTTTATTTATTTTGAGATACATCACTTTACTAATGAAATAGTTGTCAATAATCTCTGATCATCATTCTGGAATTATAATTAATGCTAATGCTGACTGGAATGTTTCTTTCATTAGCTCAGTTTCTGCTGACACACGGTAATGAAACAATGATGGATGACATTGAAGGCCCATTTAGGTTGCATTTAGCATGCTGCGTATCCAGGATTTACTCTCAAGCCAGGAGCTGTTTGGTTACCTGTAGGAGTAAGGAAAATTTTTACCGCATGAGACTGGAGGAGACAGGAAGAGCACTGACAATCATGGCTGGAGTGTTGTCTTCCCACTATATTCTCTCTTTAAATCTTGAAGTGTGTTGGGAAGAAATTGATGGCATGGCGGCCTCTATTTCACTCCGCTTGAAAATTTTTAATATATCACTTCCTTGTTGTCAGCGTCCAATAATCTTATATTCCAACTCCCCAGCAAACATGATTTTTTCCACTGCAGTACTCTTAAATGAAATTAAACAACTCATAAAGAAAGTTTAGAGTTGCATTCATTGCCAGTAAGTGCTTCAGTGAGCGGAATTCATAGGATTGTAGCTAATGGAACAATGAGAAGTGGACTTAGTGGAGGTAGGCCTAAATGAAATTAAAAAAGGATATAGTAGTTGTTAATTTAACTGCAGTGCCCTTAACTGATGGTTGGATGGGAGGAAAGGTTTTATATACCAACCCCAAAAGTTTGGCAATGGGGCTCTATTGTTGTCCTCTTACAGAGTTGCATTCATTGCCTTACTAGTTGGCTTACCCTTCTGGGATGAACTTTTGTGTCCTAAGTTGTCACTCTTATGGGAACGTACTAATTAGAGTGTGTTTTTTTAATTAAAAAGTTTAATCGAGCTTTGTCTTTGTGTATGAATTATGGCTGTTCTTTATTTGATCACAAACACTTTTCTATTACTCGTTTATGGCTATTCAGGTCTGTAATATATTAGCTTGTAACTCATCTTAAGAAGTATGATAAACTTCCTTTTCATCTCAGCATGCGTTACACATTTTTTAGATCTTTACTTCAAAAACTGTGATGGTCTGGGAAAATCATCTGATATCTGTTGCTGTTAAGAAAGTTTCTGCCATGAAACTTTTTGTTACAGTTTTCTCAGAAAGGCTGATGATGCTTCTTCAAGCGCAAAGAATTTATGATGTATTTCCTTGACAGAACTAAACCCCACTGAAGTGCTTGCGATACAAGTTATGCCCAAGAAGTATTTTAGGTCCTTGCAGAATCCAGCAGAGCTTCATGGAATAAATATCCAACTGGACTAGTAGTTATTTTATGTTTCTGAGTAGAGCTAGCGCATCCTACCATGTGCTAACCTCCAGCTTCTATTTTCTATTTGCATTCATTACCTGTTTTTTATTTCTTGAGCTCTTCGTTTTACTTGTGATTATGTTTTTTTTCTGTTATTTTGTTAATTTAAATTTTACGAATGCAGGAATGCCTATAATATGGTGCTTCACAAATATGGAGAGAAGCTTTATTCTGGACTAGTAACAACTATGACATGGCACTTAAAAGAAATAGCAAAGTCTATAGAGGCCGCTCAGGGTGGTTTGTTTTTAGAAGATCTGAATCGTATGTGGGGTGATCATAATATGGCCCTTCAGATGATTCGAGACATTCTGATGTACATGGATAGGACGTTTGTTCCCCATACTCACAAGATACCTGTTCATGAGCTAGGTCTCAATTTATGGAGGGATAGTGTTGTTAATTCAAGCAAGATCCAGCCCAGGTTACTCAGCACTCTTCTGCAACTTATACAGGACGAGCGAATGGGTGAAGTTATAAACCGGGGATTGATGAGAAACATATCTAAGATGTTGATGGATTTGGGAACTTCTGTATATCAAGAAGAGTTTGAGAAGCCTTTTTTAGAGGTTTCCGCTGATTTTTACAGGGTTGAGTCTCAGCAGTTCATTGAGTGCTGTGATTGCGGTGAGTATCTTAGTAGAGCTGAAAAGAGGCTTACTGAAGAGATTGAGAGGGTCTCACACTACTTGGACCCCAAAAGTGAAGCCAAACTAACACATGTGGTGGAGAGAGAGATGATCACAAACCACATGCAGAGACTGGTCCACATGGAGAACTATGGCCTTGTGTATATGCTTATTGATGACAAATACAAAGATCTCAGCAGAATGTATTCTTTGTTCCGCCATGTTCCTGAGGGTCTCTCAACAATCAGAGATGTTATGACTTCTCACCTCCGTGAAACAGGGAAGCAACTAGTGAGTGATCCAGAGAGAATAAAGGATCCTGTAGACTTTGTTCAGCGGCTTTTAGATCAGAAAGATAAGTATGATAAGATCATCATCACTTCGTTCAACAATGACAAGACTTTTCAGAATGCGTTGAACTCGTCATTTGAATATTTCATCAACCTGAACAACCGATCGCCTGAGTTCATTTCCTTATATGTTGATGATAAACTCCGTAAGGGCCTGAAAGGAGTCAGCGAAGAGGATGTAGAGACTGTCCTTGATAAAGTGATGATGTTGTTCCGGTACCTACAGGAGAAGGATGTATTTGAGAAATATTACAAGCAGCACTTGGCAAAGCGGCTTCTTTCGGGTAAAACTGTTTCTGATGATGCTGAGAGAAGTCTTATAGTAAAGCTGAAAACAGAGTGTGGGTATCAGTTTACTTCAAAATTGGAAGGCATGTTCACAGATTTGAAGACCTCTCAAGATACTATGCAAGGTTTCTATGCTGTCCACTCTTCTGAGATTGGAGATGGCCCAACTCTGGCTGTACAAGTTCTTACGACTGGGTCTTGGCCAACCCTGCCCTGTCCTTCATGTAACCTTCCATCTGAACTCGTGGGGGTATGTGAGAGGTTCAAATCATATTATCTTGGAACCCACACGGGGCGGAGATTGACTTGGCAAACCAATATGGGCACAGCTGATATCAAAGCAACCTTTGGCAATGGCCAGAAGCATGAGCTGAATGTTTCTACCTATCAGATGTGTATTTTGATGCTGTTCAATCCATCTGATCGCTTGAGCTACAAAGAAATTGAACAAGCCACAGATATTCCTGCTTCTGATCTGAAACGATGTCTTCAATCACTTGCTTGTGTTAAAGGGAAGAATGTGCTCCGAAAGGAGCCCATGAGCAAAGACATTGCAGAGGATGATTCCTTCTATTTCAATGAGAAGTTCACAAGTAAGTTAATTAAGGTCAAGATAGGTACAGTGTCGGCTCAGAAGGAGTCTGAGCCCGAGAAGCAGGAGACTCGCCAGAGAGTGGAGGAGGACAGAAAGCATCAAATTGAAGCTGCCATTGTGAGGATTATGAAAGCCAGGAGGGTATTAGATCATAACAACATTGTGGCAGAGGTTACAAAGCAGTTGCAGGCGAGGTTTCTGCCTAACCCAGTTGTGATAAAGAAAAGGATCGAATCTCTAATCGAGCGGGAGTTCTTAGAAAGGGATAAAGCTGACAGGAAGTTGTACCGGTATCTTGCCTAAATCTGCACTGAACTTCTCTGGTTTGAGGCCTTAGAGCCCAAATGCATTCGGTAAGATGGTTTTCTTTTTATGTATTCATTTGAATCCTTGGTCATGTTGCTATTTACTGTGAGAGTTCTACTTGATTTCTTGTTATTCTCATGCTGATGAAACCCTAGATAGCTTTTGGTTTCTCTTGCCATTGATCTTTTATTCCACACATAACCACAATGCTTGATGAATTATATTCTAAGTTTATTGAGCTCCAATTTCTATGACTGCAAGCTGGAAATGATATCTCACTTAATTCAGTTTAGCCATCAATTTACTTGTGAGCTATTCAAAAGTTCTCAAGAATTGTTCGTGGATGTTGGCAAATTTATAACTGTTTATTTATGTAGTAATACTTGTAGGCTCTTGATTGATTCTGCTTTTATAGTTCATGGTGCAAATGTTTTCTTTGTATCAGTTATCCGATTCTTGTTTTAACCTGCTCTTCAATACAGAAAGAAAGCAATTTTATATATTGGGTCGCTTGTATTGTACCTTGGATATGAATGCAATTCGCATAGTAAAATTCCTATTGGCTAGTTCCGCTTGGCTGTTAAATTGGTTGTAGTTGCATGAACACAAATTTGATGACCACTTAGGCAGGTTTACCTGCCGATTTAAGGGTTTTTTAGGCTTCATGGCAAGTCCCTCTGTGTCATGTAGAATGTGGTTACTTTAGTGGCAACATGAGACTGACTCAGAGATGTTAATGTCACTCTTGACCGTCTATCACAAAAATTTCATCAATCCTTCTGTAGCCTTCTCAACTTAAGAGCTGTGTTCTGTAGAAACCCCCATTTTAGATGGGTCACGGCTCGGATAATTGTGATGAATATAATTTGGATTTCCCCCCATCATTTCTGAATGATCGTTAACTGTCTCACTCTCAATTGGTTTCCTATTCATGGTTTTCTTTTTCATTGTTTCAGATGGGAATCTCGTTGCTCTGCGAATGATGACACACTTCAGAGGTCAACCTCTTCTCAAGACTAAACTGGCATCACTGTTTCCGCGATGATGATATTTGGACGACCAGGTTGCAAATATCCTACCTCATTGCTTTCTGTCACCCAGCTGATTCAATTTGTTAATCATTCTAGTTCTTTTATGCTGTGAGAAAAAAGGTTCATAGTTCTGCATCATCTACATGTTTGGCTTCTTGGGAAGATGTATGTGTTGTCTTCATATATAACATCACAGAAATGTTGTGTTATTTAGCCAGAAAAGTTGGATGATTTCTGTGAGTAAATAATATAAGGTTTACTACACTAACTTACAGTAGACTAATCTGTTCAATTCAATGTTAGAACGGGCGCCGGCTTTCTTCTATTACTGTTTTGATGTCAGGTCTCACTTTGGGCTTTAGGCCCAATTACGAGTGAGTACCCTTTATTTTCTGTTGGCCCAGTACAAGTTTTATTTTACTTTTATTTAGGTTGATGGGATGCACTAAAAAAGAAAAATTAATTTCGAAGGATTCTGCTAGCATTAAGAGTTCTCTTGCGAAAGATATGGAATTTTTTCGAGTCCGAGGAAATTTTCAAGGCAAGTTTCTATTATCAATATCCTACTGCTTGGGAGCCCAACACTTCAACACAACAAGAAGATGCAGTTCCCGAGGGAGCAGCGACCATGGGAGGAGGGGAGCAGCAGCAGCAGCAAAAAGACGGCGATCGCAGTCCATGGGTTGTGCTACGTCAATCTGGCCACCACCTCCTACTCCAGCCTCGCCAGAAGTCCTACACCACCGGCCCCTTCCCTCTCAAGCCATCCCATGGGAGGCGCGTCACTACCAGTCATCCTCTGACGGGTGGCTTCCTTGACTGAGAGCATGCGGTGGGGCCTCCTCTATGCCGCCTTCCTCAACCTAGTCACCGGCAACAGACTCGTCTTCCCTCCGCTGGGGACCGCGTGGCACTGGCAGTATCTAAAGGACTCCAGTTTCGCGGTCTGCAGGCCTGGGGACCGAGACCGGAGGTGGACGGGGAAGGCAAAGATGTTGTCATGGATATTATCGCCAATGACGGCAGATTCTACGGCCTGACGGGGGATGGAGCAAGAGCCTTGTGGTCCTTGACAATGGCAGGGTGGAGAAGCTGGAGATGGATGTCAGGCAGGACTCTGACATGAGCCTGTCGACAGGAATGCTCGACGTCTTGGTGGAGTCCAAAAGGGAAATCTTCTTGGCGACGGGCATGGAGGCCGACCGACAGCACGAGCCGAGCATGGAGGTGGGAGGTGTTCAGGCCGGATTTGGAAGGGAGGGTGTGGAGTTTGAGGGGTGGGTCCGTTGGCAAGGGCGGAGTGGTTTCAGTGGTTTCCGGTGATGCGGTGGGGACCTGGTTTATATTGCGAGGCCGGTGTTCGCATGCTTGCTGGGGAGCCGGAGAGCCCAGTGGCGTTGGATGTTGTATGAGTTGCAGGGTGGGAGGACTGGTTATCATAGAGGTGGTGGTGAGGATGAGCGCAATTGCCGGTTGCTTTGGCTAGTTCCCAGGGTTTGGACTGATTCTTCTAATTTAGATCTCGTTATGGATTGTTGGAAACGTCCTAAACATTTTTTTTTTTGTGTGTGTAACTATGGTTTTGTTTGGTAGAGTTTGTTACATTGATTGGGAGAGATGAATTTGATGATTTTTTTTTTTTTTTTTAGTTTGTTTGTTGAATTTAAGAAATACTTCTACTGCAGTTTTGAGAGCAATATGAGATGATGAATCTGTATAGTTTTTACGTAATATCCCTGCAAAACAGTTCTCAGTTTCCTTGAAGCATTACAGAATACAACACAACGCAAAGCAATCAAATGCGAAGATGATGAAGGCGTCGAGGTTTTGCATTGATGGCAAGAACTGTATCAATCAATCACAGCGTTCGTCAATCCCCACAGCAGCACCCAAGTGGATGTTCTGGACATGGATGGCAGCCTGCTGTTTGCCGAATGGCAGCATATCTCTGCATCATCCTCCTGCACTGTTAGCAACTTAGGGCGTGTTTGATAACTTACAAAATGTTTGCAAAATGTAAAATTTTTTATAACTTTACATTTTACACTTGTTTGGTTTCGTTTGCAAAATGCAAAATGCAAAAACTTTTGCAACTCTTCTTTTCCCACTTGCAGTTGTTACAGTTAAATTTGTAGTCATGTAAATCTCACTTTTACATTCATATTTTCCCACTTACAGTTGCTAAAGTTAATTTTGTGGTCATGTAACTCTCTTGTAGTACACTTACAGTTCAAAACAGTTACTTGATAATCAATATATAATTAAATATTATTAAATATTTAATATTAATAGTGTTCAATTTCTTATTTAATTATTTAATTATTTTATATTTTTAATCTTTAACTTTTTTATTGTTTTAATATTTAATATTTTACTATTTTAATTTAATATTTTAATTTAATATTTTATTATTTTATTAATACTTATTCCATTTTTTATTATTTTATTAGAGTATATTTTATAATATAACAGTATTATACTTTAATATAAATTACTATATATTTAATTATTTATTTTTTTAATATAAAAAATTACTTTATTAATATCATAATATATTTTATTATTATATTAATATTTTATTATTATATTAATATTTATTATGTTAATATTGTAATAATTCAATATAATAATACTATAATGATAATTTATTATTAAATTATAATTATATTTTACTTTATTAATTTTATATTTCTATAATATTAAAATAATATTATAATAAAATTTATATTATAATATTTCAAGTATTTTTAATATTATAATATTATAACTATATTTTATTATTGTTGTAACATTTTTTAATATTTATATCTTATTAGTATTCTTAAATTTTATTAATGTTCTTTAGATTTTCTTAAAATTTATATTATTTATTTGTTAATATTTTAGTAATATTTTGCTATTTATACTAATATTTTATTAATATTATTCTTATAAATAAAATATTAAGATTATTAATTTTTATCTCAAATTTATTATACATTTAATTTGCAATAGTAGATTTAATTTAATAGTATTTATAATATTTAAATCACTGCTACAGTTAGTTTTGTGGTTAACTTTTTCACTTACACTTTTACATTACCACCAAACACCGTAAAACACAATATACTTTATCATTTACACTTTCACTTTATCAACCAAACACCGTAAACACAATATACTTTTCCATTTACACCTCACTTTATCAACCAAACACCGTAAAACACAATATATTTTCTCTGTTACAGTTCACTTTTTCCATTCTCATTTTACGACTTACGACTTGCGACGTTTTGCAACGAAACAAACAAGCCCTTAGTAGCGTCACAGGGGGAGAAGATCATACTAGTCATGGTGCATTACAGTCAAGTTCATATTGAAATTCAGGTGTTTAGAACAGACCTGAGCAAGATGGCGTGGGTGCGGCTAGAGAGCCTTTGGGACCGGTCCTCTTCATGGATGGGCTTGGCAGATCTGTAGCAGCAGCCCCAGCTAGCATAGACCAGATGGATCGGAGGATGGCGTTGGCTGCGATCCAACATGAAAGACATACATATGTTCTCCAAATTTTCTTTTCTTTTCTCTACCTTTGAGCTAACAGTCGAATCGTTAAGCACATAAGTATTTTATGAATCATTTATGTTTTTTGTTTGATAAAATAGAAGAAATACTTGCTAAAAGGTAGTGAACACAGCCAGCATATGAGAAATATGTACTGGACATAGGAATACATGAGACATTATTATCGGTTTAACTGAGAACAGAGACATGCGTTTAGGTCACAATAAAAGAGGCGGGAAAAAAGAACCATAGATGCATATGTTTTATCAAACAACAAAATATGCTGTATTCTCGACATACCCCCATAACTTGTGTATCCTCACTTTAACTAGTCAAAAAATCTCCTTGCAACTAATCTGCAATGAGAATGCGATCATAGATTTCAGCAAATGTCTTCACATCAGACCCCCACAACCTGTATAAGTTCAACATTACCCATGTTATTTGACATGCCTCGATTAGCAATCTTCATCGTGACTTAAAATTCAAGATAATATATGGGGCATGACAAACTTGTGCGCATTGACAATTTGATTAACTTACCAACAGTCTATTCCCACAGCGTTAGCACCATCCCTATCTGCTTTCTCATCATCTCCAATGTGTATTGCTTTGCGAGCCTCCACACCAATTTGATCTACAAAACATTTGGAAAATCTCAAAGATGGGTACAGAACACAGAAACAGAGCCTTGCCAGTCCAAAATATGCATCCAGATAAACACAAATGAAAATATTATTGACCAGCATTCAATAATTTTATAGCTATTGCAGGTCAAGGTTGTCGAAGATCCTAACTGGATCTGGTGGTGACTAATTTCACTTCCTAGGCACCCAGGCTGTAACTAAAAATTTAGAGTAAACATGTAAAAGTTGCCTCGGAACATAACTTGATATAAAACACTTGTTTTGAGAAATAATATGATTAACGATAAATATATTTGATAGAAGTGGTAGAACTAAATATACTTCATAAAAAAAATGGGCAGCATTTAATTATCTCAAAAGAAAGTCACATCCACAGTTAGCCATCACTCAAGCTCCCTTTCAATATATCATCTTGAAACACTGTG
This sequence comes from Agave tequilana, assembly GCA_038442645.1. Lineage (NCBI taxonomy): Eukaryota > Viridiplantae > Streptophyta > Magnoliopsida > Asparagales > Asparagaceae > Agave > Agave tequilana. The sequence continues at coordinate 55,092 of JAVJIF010013246.1, forward strand.
ATAAGTCAAATTTTTTCCAAAAATATAGATACTGGAAGCAAAAGTCTTTTATCCATCTCTTTTTGTCAATCACATGCAAGCATAAATTACAAACAGTTTGTCCAAAATAATACAATGCAATAGCTTATACAGCTTAATATTAAGTTTACAATTAGCTTTTTTTGTAGAGAACATCTCCATCTCGGAGGTATATCTCGAAAAGTAAAAGGAAAAAAACTATTACACTCCTTGGTCAGTAATTCTCAGACAATGCCCACTTTATTTTGCCAAATCATCACCATCATCTCTATCCTTATTGAATCTAACCAGGATGGCTGTGAAGCGCAACCTGAGATTGGAAAGGAAGCTCGAAGAAAGGATCAATTTTTTAACAAAACATTGTATGTCTGGAGGTTTACTTCCACACTGGTATTGATCTTCCACATAATCATTGAAATGATATACAACCATATATGCAGTTGATGACTAAACTAAATTGCAGCCTAGGCCTTGACTTGTCCCATCAGCAACCTCCTATAAATCTAGGTGACCCGTAGTAATATGGGTCGAGACTATGGACTCATATCAAGTGCCTAGACAGCTGCCTATAACAACATTGACAAAGGAATATTCCAAGAAACGAATTCATTATCCTAAAAGTAATATGTAAAAGGATCCAAGAAACAAATGAATCTATAGAGTGTAGAGGATATGCCCATTCAGTAATCAGAAATCTGTCAATTCATATATACCTACAGCATATTTCTCAGGAAACTTTCTGAATTCCTCGCTGGAACTTTTAGGACATACCTAAAGCAGATTTGAAGATCCCTGCAGCTGGCTTTTCATATCCAACCTCTGAGGATATGATAAAGGCATCAAACCTGGTGACCATACCATAACCATCCTCCGTATATGCATGAAAATACAGAAAATAAACACGCACACAGGTCAAACATCAGTAACACACCATAAATTTGGTGGCTTTGAAAGTTTCAGTTTCTTTTCATTTTCTTTTATTTTGGGAACTATGCAGTGGATAACTATTTAACCAAGGAGATGGCTCTTAATACAGCTGAACGAAGAAAGGAATATGCATAGCCAACCCCAAAAGTTTGAAGAAAATGTGATGTGAAACGGGTAACCGTGTGGTGTGAGAATCGTTGATAAACTTGAATTCCGTAACGTTTCACCAAAAAATATGATCTTCGGTAGGAGATAAACTTAAAACGAATTAACGCCACAAGATGGGTTTTAAGAATCATTGCATGCGTAGTTTAGATAATCATCATCTCAACAATTCAATACAATTTAATTTAAACTAGTCCTAATCTCAATACAGGTTCATCAGATCACAAGTTTACATTAGAATCACACAATTCAGATTGATTGCGGACAACAGATTAATATGACAACAATTTAGAAAATAAATCTACTGTATAATCCAATTGATAATCTGATGATCGAAAAAAATATTACCTACCGAGAGGTCTCGCTTTCAGGTACCTGTTGTGTTTGCTGTTGAATTACTCTTGTTAATTTTCTTGCTATTGTTGCTATTGCGCTGTTTAATTGGTTCTGGTGCTTGCACGTTGCCTCACGCGGAACTGGGCAGACGTGTGGGACAGGAGCTCGTGGTTGTGACTCGCAGCGGGGTTGGGGCGTGGGGTTGGGACCAGCGGAACAATCTTGGTCGTGGATGTTGGAACACGTGCAGGATCACAGAAAAGATGTTGATGTTGATGCTTCTATTGATGATGCCAAGGTAAGGACTGCAGTCATCGTTCGGTGCCTGAGAGCGAGGGGCTGAGAGGAAGACGACGTGCACGTGGAGTTGAGGTGAAGGGGGTTATGACAGAGAAGATGGAGGGTCATGACGAATTCGTGTTGCTGTTGAACGACCTCTGCGTGAGGGCGAGGAGCAGAGAAGGCGAGGTCAGGGATGCGATCCCGAAGTGGAGAAGGGTGGCGGTTCCATGGGGTTTTGATGGAGCTGTTGTTGACGTTGGCGAGAGGTGGTTGATGGGTTTTGTTGGAGGAGAGGAAAAAGAGAAAAGAACATGAGAGGGGGAAGAAGAGGAGGGGTTGGGCAGCTGAGCGTGGGGAAAGTGGGAGGAACAATAAACTAGTTTTTTTTTATTTCTTTGTTTTCCTTTTTTTTTTTTTTTTGTGAAAATGGCTGAGATGTGGATGGGATTTTGAAAAAGTGAATTTGAGGTGAGGATTTGAGATAACAAAAGGTTATGGCTTCACACCGATATCTATTTCAAATTGGCTTCACACTCCAATTCAACAAAAGTAATTTTCATTTCGAAAATAATCCAAATTTTTAATAATCAATCTTCATTGCTTAAATAAGTTTTATGTGATCGTAATATTCCGTTATGGCTGAAGGGAAAGTTTTATCGGACTGCTATTAGGCCAGCTTTGTTATATGACACAGAATGTTGGGTTATAAAGAGACATCATGCCCAGAAGATGAGTGTAGCAGAGATGCGCATCCTTCGTTGAATGTGTGATAACACACGAAGAGATAAGGTGAAAAATGAGGATATTCGTACTAAGATAGGTATAACCTCTATAGAAGAGAAGATGAGAGAAAACCGCCTACGATAGTTTGATCATGTGCGACGTAGACCTACAGATGCGCCAGTCCGACGAGTAGAGCATATCAATTTAGGGCAAGTTAAAAGAGCGCATGTGAGACTGAAGAAAACATCGATAGAGGTAATACGACAAGATATAGAGGCTAAAGGTCTTAGTGAAGGCAAATTGCTCGATAGGAATGAGTAGAGAAAGCTGATCCTTGTGCCGATCCGGCGTAATTCTCTTGTGGTTCATGTAGCCTACCCCAAATACTTGGGACAAATGGCTTAGTTGTTGTAATCTTCATTACTTACGACGGGCTCTTGCCTTTATAGACCTACAGGACCGTGATCTTCATATAGTCGATGTAGGACTAAAAATAAAACCAGACTGATAAGTAAGGAGAAAATACAAACGACTCAATAATATAAAAATACATGCTCCAACACTAGAACAAAGAAGATCATGACGCCCTGGTGTTGACGGATGTCCGCATCAAAATATTTAGGAGAAAATTCCCTTATACATGTCAGGACCAAGCTATGAAACTAAGGGATGTGTGCCCTGATCCATCACAAGCAAGCAAGCTATTGTCTTCAAGTGAAAGGGTAGTTGATTAGCCAAAAAAAAAAGTGAAAGGGTATTTTGCAGTCATAAAAACCAAGAAAAATAAGGAACACGAATGACCGCTAGAAATAGTAAGTCTTGTTGGAATATTTGTCTCTCTCAGAAAACAGATATGAACCGTAAATCTCATGGGGAGAAGGTGAATGCACGCATATGCATATGCACACCAATGGAAACCAAAACCAATACGGTAGACAAGGGACGTATAAAGTCACTGCAATAATGTGCACCAAGATAGAGCAAAGCTCAAGCTCCTCATTAGCTAAAAAGGAGTGCTAGAGCTTTCTAATCAAGAACACACAAGCAAACCATCATTTTTTTCACAAAATGAGAGACAAAGAGATAATTGAAACCCATCCAATTATTATAATTTTTTTAATAAAATATAGTGTAATCTTTCAAACTTACAGAAACTTTTGATGTGTTAATTAGAACAATCCTAAAATACAACCAAAATGATTGCATTAAACTGGAAAAGCAACAGAACAAATAAGCAACCATAAGACTTACAAATGAGCAACATTAAGGTCTTTCAGTAGCTTACGCAAACGATTGTCAAAGTTAGAAACAACTGCCATCTTAACTGCAACATTGACAACCACACAATTAAAGACTTGTAAACAAAAAACACTTGATAAGGTCATAGAATGCCAGAGAATACATGACTATTGTGACCTCCAGCATCTTTCAGAAGAGACATTGTTTCATGGGCTCCAACAGGAAGGTGCCATGCCTCGCCATGAGCAAAGTGCTGCAGAAGAAATAATTTACTCATCATCTTTGTGATGGGTCCATAAGATACAAGAAACATATTGATGTAATACCAACCTGAATCGCAATCACCTTTAAATAGCAACCAAAATTGAAATTGAGAACAGGATAAGATTTCAGGTTTCCACCCCTTACGCATGCTTCTCACCTAAAATTCGAGAGCAGATAAACTCAAGACTTAACTAGATAATTTTAGAAAAATTTTAATCATTCAATCATCCCAATACAATAGTCTAGGGGGGCCTTATATAGGCTTTACAAGAGGGGACTACTGGGAAATAACCGATGTGGTACTAAACGCAAGATAATCAAAACACATCTCTAAATAAGTTAAGGCATGAAAAGATAACTGGGAATTGGCGTGATATTCTCATCAATTCCCTCGGGGTGGGAGAAACTCGACTCGGTCGAGTGAAGACTCTCCTCATGAAGCATCTCAATCAGGCCAAGGTGGTGATCGTAGCAACATCACTGGTACGCCATGTTGATTCCATGGTGGTGGAGGTGGAGCTGATCTCCGTGACGGGTCGGCTGTGAAAGATGGCAGCTCGATCAAGACATAGAGAGTAGACCAAGGCGCATCGTTTCTGCTAAAGACGGAGCTAAAACCAGGATCCCATGGGCTATGCAACTCGCAAGCAATGGAAGTAATCCTCTTCAGAGAACTATCGAAGTCTTTAGGCCAAGCGTGCAACTTCCTCATAGCCTCAGAGCGACTCATAACCATCACCTTATTATCAACCGCAAATTCCTGCAAAGTACTATATGGGTACGCAACAAATTTGTGGACATCATTGTAAATTGCTATCGGTCTAGTGATATCATCAATATATGCAACAGGAAAATGCAATGTAGTAGGCTCAACTATCTCATTCATGTCATCACTAGCACTATTGGACATGTGAATTTCATCAATAACTAGTGTGTCGGCACCAACTGCTATATCTTTTATTATACTAATAGTCTTGGAAGGAACGTGGACTTCCTTAATAACCTTCGAGATGTCAACTTCATCATTAGACACAATTCTAATATGTTGACCTCTGAAATACACATATAATCATAATGTCCATATCCCTCACATTTAGAACACTTAGCCTTAGCATTGACTAATGTTTTGAAAGTTAAGTCCAACCTTAATGCAACATCAAAGGCTTCTTCAACAGTGTCTAAGTTATAGGGGTCAGTAATCATAGCACGTTTTATATTAGGTCGTAAACCCCAAACAAATCTACTTACAGTCTCAAAAGGGTGCTCGCACTTTACTACGATGGGTTAAGTTCTTAAATATGGCAATGTAATCATGAACAGACATATGACCCTGATGGAGATTGTGTAGCTGGTCTAAGTAGGGGTCCCTATAGTGCTGACTAGTCATGATGGCTCAAGCAAACAAGCAGATGCAGTGGAGAACCCTAGAGTCAATTAAACTAAATGTATGCACTAAACAAAAAATACCCTAAAGTTTAAGTTCTAAATGCAAAGAAAAATGCGTTCTTAAAATGATGAAAAGTGATAAATGCTGATGCAACCACTAGATCGAAGTAAATAACAATTCAACCAACAAATTATAGCAATCCACATAGTAGTTTCAAGTAATCTAACAGTTAACGATTCAGGTCAAGTTAGGATATCATCTCGAGAAAGGAGCAAATCGGGCTCTAATCGGGGCAGAAACAAGCTCTGGACTGTGGTGCGCTGATCTGCTGAGCTGAATCTGGCAGACGACCGAACTTTGAACCAGAATATGAAGGCTGCAGATGTGTAGTGTTGCTCTCCAGGAATCCGCTGCCTCGAAAACGGCTCGATTTGGACTTAAAAACGAGCTATGAACTGTCTTCGGAAGTGCTGTTGCGTTTCTGGACTGAGTCAGAACACACTGGACTGAGTCAACTCAGTAAAACAACCCAGACACTGGCGTCAGCAGTGACGTCAGCAATACTAACGAACACGGGTCCGTTGAACGGGTCGGGTTCAGTTGTTTTGTATGGACCCGATTCGATTTGCCACCTGCAGCCTTACCCAGTTGAATTGGGTTGTGTTTGGGTTCGAATGCTCTACCCGTCAGAATCCGAAATTCGCGACCTGCTGCGACTCCTCTACAAAACTCTAACGGGTTTAAAACTTTAGAATCCTATTCACCCGAAATCAATTCCCCAATCTCACTTCGCCTCCTTCACTCTTGCAGCTAGGGCAGAGAATGGGGATGAAGGCGGCGGGCCTAGTTGGGAGAGATGGTAGGCGAAGCTCTCCGGCGAAGGTACGACGAGGCTTCGGAGATGAAGAAGGCGGCGAACTGCTCCGATTGTGGAGGGATTCTCTCTGTTGGTGATGTCGGCGGCGGAGGAAGATGTGGAGCCCTGATCGAGGTTGGATCTGCCCTGATTGAGGCACATGAGAGGAAATTCGTGACGTGAAGATCTGAGGAAGCTTCAGTGGGGGAGATTGTGTGGTGTGTGGTCGGATGAGGACGACGAGGTCCTGTGGCCGGAGAAGAGAGAAGGCGTCACTAGATCTTGGACCAACGTCACTGGATCTGCTCCGTCGACGTCGAATTGAGCCTCCGGAAGCTCCGACAGTGCTTCATGATGACCTTCCGACCTCCGATGAAGCTCCGGAAGCGGAAGAAGATGGTCCGGTGGAGAAATTGTCAACAGTGAACGGCGGAGCACGTGGTGAGTGTCGGCGGCAATTGAAATATTCGTCGGAGTTGGTTGTGGTTGGGCGCGATTGCGTTGCTGGTGGCGGTGGAGATGGAGGGGCTGGCGGAGAGTGGTGGTGCGGCGACGAAACCCTAAAATTTGGGTTTTGAGGGAAGATCAGGAGGGGAGGGGTTTGGGAAGATGCACAGTGCCCCTTTTTTTTCAAATTTTCAGAGAGGGATAAACTGTGTCGTCTGAAATTTTTTATTTTTTTTAGGGATGTGGAGATTTAGATCTGGGGTTTATTGTTGGAGAAGATTTGGAGCAAAAAGGTAATATTTGAAGGGAATTGAAAATAAGACTCTGATACCAAATGATGTAATACCAACCTGAATCGCAATCACCTTCAAATAGCAACCAAAATTGAAATTGAGAACAGGATAAGATTTCGGGTTTCCACCCCTTACACGAGCTTCTTACCCAAATTCGAGAGCAGGTAAACTCAAGAATTAACTGGATAATTTAAGGAAAATTTTAATCATTCAATCATCCCAATACAGTAATCTAAGGGGGCCTTATATAGGCTTTACAAAATAGGACTACTGGAAAATAACCGATGTGATACTAAACGCAAGATAATCAAAACACATCTCTAAATAAGCTAAGGCATGAAAAGATAACTGGGAACTGGCGTGATGTCCTCATCACATGTGATCTTGCTGCACAAAGAAGCATGAAAGAAGGAAGCAATGACTATAAACATCCATAAAACCTTTGTCAAAATGATGTATGACCCGATTATCGAATTTAGGTCATATGCATGCTTGAGTCGAGCCAACAAACAATGCACACATTCAAGTACTACTCGCACAAAAATTGTGATCCAAGTTAAGTAGATCATTCACTGTACAAAAAGAGGAAATAAATATATGCACTAGACAATAAACCAAAAACATTAGTTGGCAACAGTTAGTGCAAACAGGATATTTAGTTAGTTTCATGTGTAAATGGAACGGAAAGGTGATGGTAATATAGTTGTGGAATGCTAGAGGTTGTTTGGCTTTAAAGAATGGAGGGACGGGGGAAAAAGAAGAATAAGAATGTGAAATTATTATTTTTTTAGTAAAAACGGTGGGTGTGCACCCCCGCGTTCCATTAAAAGAGAATTTAACAAAACATAAAAGTACATAGAAAGAACAAGACTTGGGTAACAAGTCCAAATCTAAAGGCAAAATACAACTGCATGAGACCCAACAAAAAGCCCCTACGGCCACATAATGCCATTAGAGGAGTGTGAAATTATTTGAACAATGAAAAATAGGGAAATACTGGAATGGAATTATGGTACAGATTTTTTTGGTTTTAAAGAATGGTGGGGAAAAAAAAAAGAAACATAGTATAGATGTTCATAGTTTAAAAGACTTTACACAAGTTTAGCATGATGAAGAGGGGTGTCTGGAAATTCAATTTAACAGTCATGTTCATCACATCACTCCCTATCTATTTATAAACTCAATTACATCAAAATAACGAAACTTTTGCTATTTCTAGATAATTTAAGCCATACATTTATCGACCAACATTGAGAGAATTTTACACACATATGCATTATGTAAGAAACCATCATATTTCATGCTTTGTGCGTACACATGCAGTAGCTGAAACCATCTTTGAATTTGTATATTTATCTGTCTTCCATATTTCTATGACTAGCCTATTCTTATAAATCACAAATTGCAAATCACACCTTTAACACCGCCTCTTAGTTTGAAATGTGAGTATTTCGGTGAGTTGTTTGTTGATAGTAATGACCTTGAGCTGGACCTCCTTATTTTCTACGATCTGTGTGATGAAGTAATGTTGGATAGTAAGATTCTTGACTCGGGGCATGAAAAAATTGTTGCTTCTGATACATGCAAAGAATAAAACATGCTAGTTTATTATGGTAAGGATGTGAGAAATGAGTCGACGTTGGTGGACAAGTGTACAGTTGAAATTAACTGTCTGGAAAAAGGTAATGTCGGTTATTAAGTATAAAATAAAATTGTAGTGACTTTGTTAATTTCAAGAGTTAGCCTAAGTCCTCAATGATATACAAACATCATTAGGACACCTTTCCAGTCATAATCACTAAATTCTTCAACTGACAAATGGTCACTTAATTATCCCTTTTCAGTAGTTCAAATCTAGGTGTTACTATGATTCTTCTTGAAGGTAGTATTAGTTTGGTGGAGTTTTGGGCAAGTAGTCTCTCAGGAAAGTCTAGAAACAAGATATATTTCGTTTGGCAACCACGACGTGTGGTTGGAACATGCTTGACAACAAATATAACTGTATAAGGAATGCTCTCTGACTGTCAAATCTCACTGGACTAGAAGATCTTTTCTGATGGTTTTTAACCTTTTTGGTGTCGTTCAGAGGGTTTTCTAGAATGATACTTCAAGTGCTTGTTTCCTTAAAAACTTAAAATGTTTTTGATTGACTGCCCTATGCTTTTGTATAACTTCATAGTACATGGTTTGGCTCAAGTTAAAGGAGCATCGTAAGTACTTCAACATCATTTAATGAATATGCTGACCTGGGAATCATGTTCTATTCTCATCACTTTTTTCTTTTAGAAAATGTAGAAAATAAAAGATATGCAGAAAATAAAAGATATCTCTCATCGGCATCGTATCACTCCCTATCAAAGGAAATCATTACAACGACAATGATGACAACAACTACAAAGCCTTTATCTCAAATAAGAGTTATCCACTCTATTAAATTAGGCACTACCATATCCTTCTTATTTGCCTAGGCAATTCATTCAAGCAATTCTTTAGATACTCCTCATACATTCTCAATCATTTGTTCCGATGTATTCATATGTTTTAATGTACGAAATAGACAGTCTAATACTTCCAAGTTTGATAAATTCACACTTCCACTTAGTAGATCCCTGTAATCAATGCATATGTATAAATTAATTGTTTATTAAACCATAGAAAATAAAATACTAAAAATCAACAAATGAATAATTAGGTTTAATTGGAACCTTTAGCAAGCACAATATCTCCATGCTTGGATCAACCAACTTCTCAGTAATAGTTATGCCATCACGCATGAATACATGACTTCTTTTATCTATCCAATTGTTAAAGAAGCCTACTATATACTATTTTAGGTTAGCTTCGTGAATCCTTCTTATGTGTCTACACCATAAATCCTAGATAATGCTAAAAGGGAATATAAAACCATCATCCCACAAGTATCTAAATTATACAAGAACACATGGTTATAAATAAATCTATTCAATGCACCCCAGAAAAGGAAAAAAAAAGAAAAAAAGAAAAAATTCTCACCTCATATACTTCTACAAAGTAGTCATCTCTCACGCAACCCGTGGCCTCGGAAACAACCTGCCTCCAGAACTCCCTCCCGTCGCCCTATCATCAAACTTCAACACAACTTATATATATATATATATATATATATATATATATATATAATATATATATATATATATATATATATATATATATATATATATAGAGAGAGAGAGAGAGACTTGTATCCTTCCAAAAGGATTTGAGGTCGAATCCTTCCCACTTAAGATCCACTCCGTTAAAGTTGATTTATATTATTTCAAGTATTTATAACTAAAAATCAAGTGTTTTGAATACTTTTTTCTCATGCATCAAGTAGGAGAAAAACGGACGGCCTAAATAGTGAGTTGGTTAGTTTAATGGTGTATAACATTTGAAACCTAACAAAAATTGGTTTGTAAGGGTTTTAAATATTTAAATCATAATCAAATGGCCAGATCGAGAATTTGTGTGTCTAAAGACATAGATCTAACCAAACTTACTACTTTCGGCCGTCCATTTTGCGCCGCTTGATGATGGACAAAAAGTATTCAACACACTTGATTTTGATTTATAGATACTCGAAACAATATAGATCAACTTCAATGGAGTGGATCTTGTATTCAAATGTCGGAGGGTTGTATTTGATTGGGAAGTGTTAGAGCTCAAATCCTTTTGGAAGAACACAAGTTTGTGTGTGTGTGTATATATATATATATATAGAGAGAGATCTATATAGGAGCGATCCGTGGATGATTCGAACCATTCATCTGGATTTACATGCTTTATTTAGGCTACCAATAAAATATCACACGATTTCGAAACTTTTTACCCATGCAATAAGTGGTTACAAATATACGTTATATTCGTCGTAGAATAAAGATGTCATTTGATGCATGGGTAAAAAGATTCAGAATCGCGTGATTTTTTATCGGTAGCCTAACTAGAATATATAGATCAAGATGAATGGTTCGGATCATCCATAAAATCACTCCTATACTCATGAAGCTTATTTTGAGAAAATTTCTCATTTGAAGATTTTCCTATGTGTGTTCTTTTATTTTTGTTAAAAAAAATTGAATAAAAATTAATAGCAATTATCAACCTGTTAGCGGAGTTTCTTGGGCCATGGGGCTGAGAAGGCCCTCCTGAATCCTTGCTTGATTTCACTCTCAGTCGCACTCAATCCTGAAAATTATAGAAAATCTAGATAATTATTAATTGATTAATTTCAATCAAAAATAAGAAAAGGAAGAAAATTAGTAAAAAATAATAATGTATAGTAATATTACCATATTTCTTGCCGATTGTGGCATAGGTTTGCTCGACTGGCCTCGCGAGCTGGAGCAGAGTGCCGCCGGCATCCAGTAGCAACCCTTCGTACGCCCTCCGCCGCCGAGCACCACCACCTGGCGCACGTTAGGCCAGTAGTAAGGGATCCGTCTAGCATGCTCCTTCCGGCGGGGGCAGCCTTGCTAACTTGCGCGGGGGACTGAAAAGATAAAAAGTAATAAACAATAATAATTACAGAAATGGTACCGCAAATTTTGGTAGCAATCGAGGCGGAAGAGGACGGTGGAAGTCGACTTCCGCCGCCGGCTGCGGGGCGGAGGAGGGAGAGGGATTTGGCCGCCGGCGACCGAACACAACCCATGCCTCTCAAGCAGGGCTCCATCAGATGAAACAAAAAAGAAATGATCCAATGTTTTCAATATGAATTCCACTGGCCTGTTGGGCCGGTTGGGCTTGTTGGGTCTAATGGCCCTATCGGCCACGTTCAAGCCTAATTGATTATTTATATATTTTTATTTTCTATCTACGCTTCCAATGTTTCATTTTTTATTCTGACGACAAACATCGAGACCCTAAAGCTACCCTAAAGCGATTGCATCCAAATGCCTACAAACAAACTCCGTATGCGTACGCGTCTGTTTTCGATAATTTCTCAGCGTGGCTTGTATCATACTCGTTATCATTCGCCACACACATAAAACCAGAATGAACAATACCTGCACTTTCACAACGTTTGGATTCAAGAATTGGTGGAAGTGAGAAAGTGGACTTTTCTTTTCTCATTTCCGTTGTTCATTTCCAAACACCGGAAAAGGAAAATGAAAAAAGTTCTTTTCCTTCTCTCTTTTCTCCTTTACCAACGTTTTCCTCACTTCCAGAGTGCTATACAGTTAATTTTTGTGGTCATATAAATCTCATTTGTAATAAGTTGTAACACAAAACAGTTAATTTTTTTGCTAATTAAATCTCACTTGCATTCTAATTACAGTCTAATTTTTATTATTTTCTTAATTAATTTTTTAATTTTAATATTATTTTGCGGTCAACTTTGTAGTCAACTTTTCACTTTCATCTTTCACATTACCATCCAATACCCGAAAAAGACATAACATTTTCAAACCACACTTCCCAACAACATCCAACCATCAGAAAACTTACTACCAATTCCCAAGTTCCAAGGGAACTATTACCACTTCACTCTTCCTGCACTTTCTTACTTCCTCACTTCCACCCTTAACCAAACAAGCCCTTAAGAAACCAAGATGTTGGTAGCCGATATTTGACTTCAAATGCCATGCACATGAATGACACGAATGGCTTTTATCCCAACTATCCACAGCAAGAAAAATATGCAAATAAACAAGCATTATGGTGCTACAATCAGACATAAGAACGAATGTAGGCACCACCGATAAAAACAAACACAAAAGTAAGGAAATGGGGGAAAATATTTGTCTTCTTTGATTTCAGAATCCATGTTCCAAAAGAATGGGAGGGCGCTGACTGATGATACAATTTCGATTTCGGTACAAGAGGTGGGAAAGAAATAGAGCTGCCTCCGGTGAGGAGAAGAATATTACAGGAAAATTTAGACATACAAATAATCTGAGGTGCTTGAGCAATGGCGACTGAAGTCTCAGCCTATTCGGATTCTTTCCACGGCGCAGCATTCGAATCAAATCTGAGTATCAAGTAATGGAGGTCATCAAAACTTTAGGTTGTTCGTGAAAGATGGATATTGGCGTTAATTTACCTGACTCGTCCAATTACCAGAGCCTTTTTGTGTTGAAAACAATGGCTATTTGAGAGCGGTCCCCAAGCATGCAATAGCGTGAACCTGATTTGCTTGAAAAGCTGTGACTATTTAACAGCAGGAGGCGAAGGCACATCTTCTGCTCTGTGATGGAACAATTTTGCTATTGCTCTCCGCTCACAATCCTGAACATGAACAATGAAATCAATATCTGGCAGTTAATTCTCAATCCTTTTTTCCCGTCTATTATTCGTTCTAAATTCTGAAAGTAGAATTGAAAATGCCGTAAAAATTGAGAATAATATATGAACATCAAGTTCAACTCTGCAAATGTCCAAAAGATTTTGACGCTCACTCTTTGGAAGTCTGAAATTTTGGACATGATTAATATTGTTAAACCAAAATTTAGAAAATAAAATATAAACAAACAGAAGCTTGTTCTGAAAACAACGGTATTATGCTAGAAAACCCCCATGGGGCACTTCAAATCAACCAGAATCTTCCATAATAAGGTTTTAAAAGGGACAATTTCCCTCAACTAGCATCTTATGGAAATAAAACTTTAGACCTCAACTAGCATCCTCACTTCAAATGTTAGATGCTAGATAACCTCCTTTGACATTTAAATCTTATATTTCTACAACTCCAACCTCTATAGACCTCCCTCCACACTAATCTTCTCTAAATCAATCTTATCAGAGAGAGAAAGATGATTTAAAAAGAGAGAAACTCAGAGAGAAAGCCAAAGAAAGAAATAACGTTAGAGAGAGAGAGAGAGAGAGAGAGAGAGAGAGAGTAGAAGGAAAATGATAGTAAAAAGTCAATTAAAGAGAGCTAGGGAAAAATGAGTTGAAGAAGAGAATTAGAGAGATGTTAACAAAAGTCCAAGATGATGGCTGCCCACCTACGTCAACACCTAACGTTACTATGCACCATTAATAAGTTTACTATGCGCTGATGTAAGCGATGACGCAAGCGACTGCATAGTGCCCCCAAGTTTACCTATAAATAGGCCCTTCCTGATTCATTTCAATGTACACAAAAATTCAGAAATCAATAAGAATTCCTACTTCTACTCTGTCTCTAAAATTCTCTGCTTTGGTGTTATATTCTTGGAGTTTTTACAACACGTTATCAGCACGATCACTCTAGTCTGTCCCCAGCCTCTACCTCCGTCAGCTCAGGGAAAAAGCCTACCACGTCAAATTTCTGCCTCCATTAGCTTAAGGTAAAACTTGTCACGAGCCTCTGCTTCCATTGCTCAAGGAAGAGTCCTATCACAAGTCCCAGCTTCTACCTCTACAATCTCAAGGTAAAATTGACAAGTTACTATACTTATGATATTCGTATAACACCACTACTATAATAAAAGGAGGCTCTGCCACCTATTTATAGAAATGTGATGTGATTACGAAAAACTGAATTATTATACTAATTATATTCATATAACACCACTACTATAATGAAAGGAGGCTCTGCCACCTATTTATAGTAAAGTGATGTGATTATGATATCTTTACTAACCTCTAATTTGATGCTTGCGTGGATTAAACCCCAAGCTACTAATATTATATACTTTATTATTCTGTTATTTATATATGTATAAACACCCACTGAAAGGTTTACCGAGTAGCGTGGTGTGCCAATATTTATTTCAATAATTATTGCTTTATTAATTATGCCTGCAAAACACCCACCAAGTAGAGTGGCGTGCATATATTATAGCTCATAAATATATGTAGTACAATGCATTTATTTTACCATTTCCTTAATTACAATATTTAATTATATAAAATCTAAATTATTTTTCTCTCTCCCCCAACGGCTATAAACCCAACGGCTATAAACCCCCAACGGCTATATCCCCAAACGGCTAAAACCCCAACGGCTATAAACGGCTATTTTTCATCCTATAAATTGGTGAATTCTAAACCACATAACTCACTCCTCAATCTCTCTTCATTCTCAAAATTTTCATCATCTCTAGAAGCTTTGCGTTCGAGTTTTTCGCAAGATGCTTAGTCCAGCTTTGATGTTTCTTATTGCCGTCATCATCATCAATACTTCTTTCGTTTTTCTTGAAGATATGGATCCAAGTGAATTGTACCCGTATCTTTTTATTTTAATGTTCACCTTCCCTCTTCTACTTGTAGCTATTATGGTTGACATGCAAGTTTTCTTTGAGAAATAAAAATGTTGTGATTCTAATTATTTTTATATTTTGTTATAATTATCACCATGTCAAACTTTGCAAAGCTTGAGTTCATTCCACTTGATATCACGGGAAGGAATTATATGTCGTGAGTTATTGATATTGAGATGCATCTTGAATCAATGGGTCTCACTGAAACCATTAAAGAAATAAACTCTACGACATTGCAAGATAAGGCAAAGGCGACAATCTTTATCCGCAGACATCTTGATGATAGTTTAAAATGTGAATACCTCACTGTAAGAGACCCAGACGTTTTATGGAAAAATCTCAAAGAAAGATTTGATCACCAAAAGGAAGTTATACTCCCTGCCACCCGTGATGAATGGAATGCTTTGCGCTTCCAAGATTTTAAGAAAGTTAGCGACTACAACTCTGCAATGTTCAGAATAGTATCCCAGTTGAAATTCTGTGGGGTAGATATCACAGATGAAGAAATGTTGGAGAAGACTTACTCCACATTTCATGCATCTAATATAACACTGCAACAACAATATAGGTTGCGTGGCTTTAAGAAATATTCTGAACTAATTTCATCTCTTCTTGTGGCAGAGAAAAATAATGAACTTTTGATCAAAAATCATCAGTCTCGTCCCACTGGTTCAGCAGCATTTCCAGAAGCAAATGCTGCATTTTCTAAAAATTATGGACGAGGATATAATTATGGACGCGGCCGTGGACGTGGTCGTGGTCGTGGCCGTGGACGTGGCCGTGGACGCGGTCGAAGTGGTTTTTACAACCCTTCACAGAATAACGCGATCCACAAGAAGCATCATGTAGAAAGACATGAAAAAGGAAAAGATGTTCGTGAAAGTTCTCTTCGGAATTCTGAAGATTCCTGTTATAAATGTGACTCCAAAGGACACTGGTCTAGAGTGTGCCGAACACCGGAGCACCTTTGCAAGCTTTACAAAGCATCCTTGAAAGGAAAAGAGAAAGAAGTGAATTTCACTGAACATGATGATCCTATGGATGATTCAACTCATCTTGATGGTTCAGATTTTACTGATGATTTTGTTGATCTTTCAATCCATCATGATACTGGTGATAATTAGACATATGGTTATGTATTATCATATTTTGTTATTTGTAATTTTCAAATTTATCTTTGAATGAAATATTTCCCTTATAATAATATGTTTCAAATTTTATTCTTACCAAATTGTTTATTTTGCATGAAGCTTGATATGGATTATTCTAATGATGAAGTGAAGACCAAAAGTGGAGAGATTTGCATACCGGATAGCGGTACAACACATACTATTCTTAAACATAAAAGGTACTTCTCTGAATTAAAACCAACAAAGGCAATCATCAATACAATATCAGGTCCTGTAGATTTGATTGAAGGGACTGGTAAAGCCAGCTTTATATTGCCAAATGGAACAAAGTTTTTCATAAAAGATGCTTTGTTTTCACCAAAATCCAAAAGAAATTTGTTGAGTTTTAATGATATATATCTTCATGGATATGATACTCAGTCTGCAACTGAAGAAAATATGAAGTATATGTATCTTACTACTTATATATCAGGAAAGAAGTGCATACTAGAAAAACTACCAAAGCTTTCCTCAGGATTGCATTACACATATATAAATGTGATAGAGTCACATATGGTAGTTAAAGAAGATACAGAGACAGTAACTCTGTGGCATGATCGTTTAGGTCATCCTGGTTCAATGATGATGCGAAGAATTATTGAGAATTCACATGGACATACATTAAAGGGCCAGAAGATCCTTCAAGTTAGTAAAATTCCATGTGAGACTTGTTCTCTAGGAAAATTAATCACAAGGTCATCACCAGCTAAAATAAAAACAGAATCACCTACATTTCTTGAACGTATCAAAGGTGATATCTGTGGGCCTATACACCCATTGTGTGGACCATTTAGATATTTTATGGTATTGATAGATGCCTCTAGTAGATGGTCACACGTTTGTTTATTGTCAACTCGAAATGTGGCATTTGCGAGATTTCTTGCTCAGACAATTAGATTAAGGGCACAATTTCCTGATTATACAATCAAGAGAGTTAGACTTGACAATGCTGGTGAGTTTACGTCTCAGGCGTTTAATGATTATTGTATGTCAATTGGAATAGTTGTTGAACATCCTGTTGCCCATGTACATACACAAAATGGTTTGGCTGAATCACTGATTAAGCGCCTCCAACTTATTGCTAGACCATTAATAATGAGAACAAAGCTTCCTATTTCTGTATGGGGTCATGCAGTTTTACATGCTGCAGCATTAATTCGCATCAGACCAAGTGCATATCATGAATACTCCCCTCTACAATTAGCATTTGGTCAAGAACCAAATATTTTCCATCTTAGAATTTTTGGTTGTGCGGTATAGTACCGATTGCTCCACCACAACGTACAAAGATGGGTCCTCAAAGGAGACTGGGAATATATGTCGGCTATGAATCTCCTTCTATTATAATTCCTCAAAGGAGACTGGGAATATATGTCGGCTATGAATCTCCTTCTATTATAAGATATCTTGAGCCTAAAACCGGTGATGTTTTTACGGCTCGGTTTGCCGATTGCCACTTCAATGAGGCAATTTTCCCAGCATTAGGGGGAGAAAAGAAACAGCTGGAGAAGGAGATTACATGGAGTGAACCATCCTTATTGCATCTTGATCCTCACACAAGACAATGTGAGACAGAAGTGCAAAAGATTATGCATTTACAAGAAATAGCAAATCAATTGCCAGATGCGTTCACTGATACAAAAAGAATGACTAAATCATATATACAAGCTGTAAATGCTCCTGTTCGGATTGAAATCCCAAAAGGACAACCCGAGAATGAAGTCACTCATGAGTCTAAGACACGCCTGAAGCGTGGTAGACCAATCGGTTCCAAAGATAAAAATCCTCGAAAAAGAAAAGGAGCAGATAAGCACAATGACCCCAATGTGCAAGAATGTGTTCCAGAAGAAATACAAAATAAGCAAGAATGTGTTCCAGAAGAAACACAAAATAAGACAAATCAAGAGATGAAAAATCCTGAAGATATAGAAAATCATGAAATCTCTATTGATTATGTCAATACAGGAGGATTATGGAATCGAAATAAGATGGAAAATATAGATGAAATATTTTCCTATTCCGTAGCATGTGATATTGTTAACGGAAGTGAGAATTCTGAACCAAGATCCGTCACTGGATGTCAAAATAGACCTGATTGGACAAAGTGGAAAGACGCTATACAGGCTGAATTGAGTTCGCTTAATAAGCGCAAAGTATTTGGGCCTATCATCCTCACGCCTGAAGCCGTAAGGCCAGTAGGATACAAATGGGTTTTTATACGAAAACGCAACGAGAAAAACGAGATTGTGAGGTATAAAGCTCGACTTGTTGCTCAAGGTTTTTCGCAAAGACCTGGAATTGATTATGAAGAAACGTATTCTCCAGTAATTGATGCAATTACGTTTAGATATTTAATCAGCCTAGCAGTTTCTAAAAATATAGAAATGCGTCTTATGGATGTTGTTACAGCTTATTTATATGGGCCGCTTGATAGCGATATTTATATGAAAATCCCTGAAGGATTTAAAATGCCTGAAGCATTAAGTTCAAAGCCCAAAGAATTATATTCGATCAAATTACAAAGATCGTTATATGGGTTAAAACAATCAGGGCGCATGTGGTATAATCGCTTAAGCGAGTATTTATTAAAAGAAGGATATGTAAATAATCCTATATGCCCATGTGTTTTTATAAAGAAAACAACATCCGGATTCATTATCATTGCTGTATATGTTGATGATTTAAATATTATTGGGACTCACAAAGAGATCCTAGAAGCAATGATATATTTAAAGAATGAATTTGAAATGAAAGACCTTGGGAAAACCAAATATTGTATTGGTTTACAGATTGAGCACTTTCAAAGTGGAATACTTTTGCATCAATCAAATTACACTGAAAAGGTCTTAAAACGTTTTAACATGGATAAAGCAAACCCTTTGAGCACTTCAATGGTTGTTAGATCATTGAATGTGGAAAAAGATCCATTTCGCCCTCGCGAAGATAATGAAGAGGTTCTTGGTCCTGAAGTACCATACCTAAGTGCAATTGGAGCTC
The DNA here is from genome assembly GCA_038442645.1 of Agave tequilana. Lineage (NCBI taxonomy): Eukaryota > Viridiplantae > Streptophyta > Magnoliopsida > Asparagales > Asparagaceae > Agave > Agave tequilana. The sequence continues at coordinate 74,399 of JAVJIF010013246.1, forward strand.
TTATGTATCTGGCTAATTGTACCCGACCAGATATAGCATTTGCTACTAACTTATTAGCAAGATTTAGCTCATCTCCTACACGGAGACATTGGAATGGGTATTAAACATGTATTTCGTTATCTTCGAGGAACAACTAACTTTGGTTTGTTTTATTCCAGAGGATCAAAACAAGAAATAACTGGTTATGCAGATGCAGGTTATTTGTCAGATCCACATAAAGCCAAGTCTCAAACAGGATATGTGTTCACATGTGGAGGTGCAGCGATCTCTTGGCGTTCACAAAAGCAGACACTTATTGCCACTTCTTCTAATCATGCTGAAGTCATAGCACTACATGAAGCAAGTCGAGAATGTGTATGGCTAAGGTCTGTAACTCAACACATCCAAGAAACTTGTGGATTACCAGTCAACAGAGATCCAACAGTACTGTTTGAAGACAATGCTGCATGTGTCGCTCAAATGAAGGAAGGATTCATCAAAAGCGACCGTACCAAGCATATACCCCCAAAATTCTTCTCATTCAGCCAAGAGCTTGAAAAGGATAAGAAAATTAATATTCAGTATATCCGATCAAGTGATAATGTGGCAGATCTCTTTACAAAGGCGCTTCCCCCTACAACTTTCAGAAAGCTTATTCATGATATTGGGATGCGTCATAAGCGAGATTTATGAAGAAGAAATACTTATGTCAACTTGAGGGGGCTTACGTGACTGCACTCTTTTTCCCTTACTATGGTTTTGTCCTACAGGGTTTTCCTGATAAGGTTTTTAACGAGGCAGCATAAAAACACGTATACGGAGATGATGTACTCTTTTTCCCTTCGCTATGGTTTTGTCCCACTGGGTTTTCCTAGCAAGGTTTTTAATGAGACATCATGTATGGTGGACAGCCAAGGGGGAGTGTTAACAAAAGTCCAAGATGATGGCTGCCCACCTCCGTCAACACCTAACGTTACTATGCATCATTAATAAGTTTACTATGCGCTGATGTAAGCGATGACGCAAGCGACTGCATAGTGCCCCCAAGGTTTTCCTATAAATAGGCCCTTCCTGATTCATTTCAATGTACACAAAAATTCAGAAATCAATAAGAATTCCTACTTCTACTCTGTCTCTAAAATTCTCTGCTTTGGTGTTATATTCTTGGAGTTTTTACAACAAGAGAGAGTTTTAAATTGAGATATTTAAAGAAATAAAAGGGCTAGACAAGGAAACGAAATAGGAAAGAGTTATATAAAAAGAGAAGAAGATAATTAAAGATGGGAAGAGAATTAGATATAAAGAAAGTTAGGAAAAAAGCGAGATTTTTTATGAGGAAGGAAAGTTAGAGAGTTAAAAATTAAAATTTCATGTTTTACAAACTATTGGTTTAGATTAATTAAGAGATAGGGGGTTTAGATTAATTAAGAGATAGGGTGAAATGTTAAGGGTTATGTTATCTATAATTTGTCAACAGGGCATCTTGATCTTATTTCTTCCAGCAGACGCAGGTTTTTTTTTTTTTTGGGTGGTTTTTTTTTTTGTGGGGTGGGAGGCATTGTGTTTGAATCCTCATGGGGATTTCCCATCAAATTAGAAACACCTCAAAAGGGTTCTCTATAATTTACCCAAAAGATACAGAATCATCCTTCAATTAATGATTTTAGTCTGATCATATGAAATTCAAGACAGCAATACACACACAAAAAAATTAATGAATAAATAAGTAAATAACAGCAACCAAAAAAGGATAAAATTGTCATAGAATCAGTCACATGACCAACCAACCAACCAGTTAATGGTTGGCAATTTTCATATACAACTGTCGTGCTCAGAAAAGCTCCCATATACAAGTCATGAATGTTGCCAAAAGTGGTGATATCTTCAAGAGTCCAAGCATCGTGTATGTCAAGAAAAATGAAGCATGAGCTTTGAACCTTTAAATTGATGTAAGCTCAAGTGGCCATTCAGACAGCCATTAATTAGATCATGTTAATTATCAAAACTATATATGAGGATGATTTATTGTTCCACTATTTCCTGTTTCAAGCGATTTCGGTCAAAATAGGTTCAGCTATAGAGAATGATTATGACTTTCCTCGCATGGGAAATATAAGTTATATCTTAGTCATAAATACCGATAGCATGTTACTAGTTAATGTAGTTCAAACTGATTTTAGTAAACCTAGATGCCTGTTCCATAATTATGCATATTCACAAACATTTGAACTTTCACATAAAGAAAAGACATCACAATATTCAATAAATATTCTTAAAACACAGATGTAGTGCTATGCTTATTGTATTTCTAAATCAATACTACAAAGTGGTTATTACGAACAAAACGGATTGGAAAAGATAAAAAATAATTTCTTCTTCACAGTACTCCAGTTTGAGTAAACATATAAAATGAGAAGCCCAAATTGCACAAACTACTTAGCAACAGAAAATTGGTAGATGTGTGTCCAGCTGAGGAAGTTTGCCATAAAAGCAAGTTTTTGTTCTTCATTTTACTGCTCTAGATACACATAAGATATTTCAGATTGCCGTTTTAGTGCTTGAAGACATGCATCCAATAAGTACATCTTCATGGTGAAGGAAGCAAACTTGAGTCCTTTTCTTTTCATGCATCTCAAAAAAGTTCCTCATGTGGGGTTATACATCATGGAATATCACCAACAGAATCATTCATGCTATTAACGTTATAGCAAGTTAGTAGGGGAAACAAGTTGGAAAATTTGCATCAGCTGCCACTGAGCGCCAAAAATCAATTGTGATCTACTTAAGATACTAGTGCTTTTGAAAATGGAAACTTGGCATATATTTTTAACATTAAAACCTGGTATACCAAATAGAAACACTCTCCGTATGTAATAACCTTTGATGCACATACATATGAAATATTAAATAGATAATACTTGCACATGAAGATGTTAATTTCAGAGGGACACCAAGATATTATGGAAAGTTCTTATGAGTATATTCAGATGTGTAATACCTTAAACATGTTCAGGAAAAACGGTTTTCCAGGATTCAACCTTCTTAGCTTCAAGAAAGTGTATGCAAAGCTCAACTGATCACGAGAAGTGAATCGGTTCACTTCATTGAACCAAAGACACGAAAACAAGTTTGACATGGGTGTGTGAGCACGCACAATAAATGAACCTTCGGGTACATCTACAAACAAAAAAAATGCACAATAATTGGTTGGTTCACAAAACAACTAGTAATACAGTTAATAGCATGAAAAAAATGATACAGACAACTTGGAAGAGGAGCATTCTCATCTGACTTGTTAAACTTGATCAGGCCATCAGACAGGTAGAATTGAAACTGTTCATCAATAGCAGTATGATTATACTTATTCAAGCGCTTGTTTTGGAGAACTTCCTCCCAGACACACTGACGATCATAGTGGTTTGAGATAGCATATTCTGATCTCTTCCGCCATAAAAAGTATTCAAGGATCAGCATTGGATCAGCATTTAGCCTCATTTTACTATCAATCCAAATCGAATACCTGAAATAATTAAATATTTATGGACAATTTCAATTCCCAGCAAAACAATAGATTCACAAGAATGGTACAGATTATGAAACTAAAAGGATCATTGGTATACACATAATGTCATTACAAGAAATTCTACAAGAGTATGAATGTCAAGACATGAAATCAGATCAAAACATGAAATAAGACATTCTTGGTGGAAAAGTTGATATGCGACTAAGCTCGTATGATACAAAGGTTGAACAGTATTCTTGGTTAATTACATTACCTAGCAGAAGGAAAAAGTCGATGGGACAAAAATTTTGGCACCTTTCCTGTTCTTCGCATATCCATGTATGGCAAGTTCTTCACTAAAACAATTCTCCACAAACCAATGTGTCCAGTGTCATCAGGAACATGTCCTTCTGAAGAAAGTTTTGTCATTGTTAGCTCATCCAGGAACATCACGAAGCAAGCGTTGTTCTTAGAAAAAGTTCCAATCTGTGACAATTACAAGCTGGTAACATTTATTATAGCTGACAGAAAAACTGGCAGAGGATATGTTACACCATTCTCAAACATATTTTCAAACCATGCTCCTATTCTTCTCTAATAAGAACCTCATGAAGAAAAATCTTCTAAGAGGCACGCTAAACTGCAACATGTACATGCTGGATATAGGTTACATTATCAAGCTATATTTATACACTACATAAGGAAAAGAGTTTTAGACAAACATTACAGATCACAACTGTTGGTTCTAATCTCACTAAAATTAGTCAGACATATATAAAATCAGTGACATTCATTACACGCGATGCATCTTTCAGAGGTCATCACCTTCACAAGAACTTAGGACTCAATAATCAGTGAAGTAAACACCAGTACAGAAATTAGTCCCTATAAGCACATATATCATGTGATAAAAAGATGATGGTTTATATAGTATATAGTATACTATATAGTATATAGTATAGTCAGTCATTGGAAATGAAGACAAAAGAATAGAGCCATACAACACTCTGAGAAACCAATAAAATCAGTGACATCTGTAACACGTGTTACATCATTCATAGGTCATTAACTTCACAAGACCCTAGGACTCCATAATGGGTAAAGTAATGAGTATGCGGAAATTACTCCCTGGCATCACATATATTGTTCGATTAAAAGATGATGGTCTACATCATATAGTAAGCGATAGTAGGGAATCAAGATCAAAGAATAGAGATATACAGTACTCCAACAAATGAACATACTTTGACAGATTCTAGCCTCTAGGTAGTTCCTTAGCTAAAGTTGTTGGGTCCTAACTCAAATAAATACTATAAAGGTCCATAAATGAGACCCAAAAACTTTAGTTAGAATCAGAGAGAGGTCATGTTAGAAAGAAGGGCTTTAATATCCAGCCAAAAAGCGTCATCGTCACCAAGAAGCAAGAGCTTAAATATCACTTAGATTATTGCAACAACCACACATTTTACTAAAGAAAGCATGAGAATTAGCATTACACATATATGCTAATTATTCTATATAAGAATTATTGAGTACTTCCTTACCAGCTTGCTTGTAGGTCTCCTCAAAAAGTCGGAGCTCCCAAAAATGCAAGACGACACTGCCACTCTGCAAGTAGCCATGTATTCCTTGTCTCTTTCATTCAAATCAAATCCAGAGCTAGGATACGCCTCTGGTCCTTTAACAAAGCCACAATGAAGTGTTTGATTTCTAGCATAATAGGAGTTTTCTCTTTCCTCAAGGGTCTGATGTCCACCAAATTTGGGTTCAAACAAAAAATTGTCATTAGGTTTCTCCTCTTCAGTGACATAATTTAGGGAAAATTTTGTGTAGTTCATGTAGCTCGCAGGCTCCACAAGCTCATTGACTGCCTCCTTAAAGTCAACCTCACATGGACCATCTGAAAGGTTGACAAACAAAAATCATGAGAATAAAGTTCTATATTAAAAGGATTTAAAATTTTAGAGAATAATAAGTTCAAAATCAATATAAAACTCCAAGCTTCTCATGCAGAAATTAAAGCATGAGTATCTTTGGTTGACAGGAAGAATAAGCATGATCAGGTGGTGACAAAAACCTTGAATCTTTGTGGTCAGGTGGATTTTAGAGTTGCCAGAAGGCCAAAATAATTCTCTCCAATTTCTCGACTTTTCTCTACAAGCAGTTGCAAATTAATTTTCTTTTTCCTATTGCAAATGCAGTAATAATTAAAACTGGTGCATCAATACTGACAAAAGCCATGCATAAGCCGTAGCCAACCTTCCACTGAGCCCTCAAACTTTTAAGTAGTGGTTTATTTTACGCCCTCAGTTTGGTGGATGAAAGGCTCACATCAAGATGGTGGTTCTTTATTTCTTACTAAAAGAAAAGGTTCATTGAACCTGAACTCATGTCAACCAATCTTGTCAAGAACTAATGTTATTCTTATGAATAAATTATGGTGGTGAACAGTCAAACTTCCTCAAATCTTAATCTCATTGTCAGGAATGAATGTGCCAACTATATCATATTTACAAGCAGTAAAAATTATGTGTTGCATTTGTCATGAAAATTTCTTAGCATAGAGGAATGAAAGCTACTATTGCATTCATGAGCTTAAAATGCACAGCCCTCCTTACTTGCCAATCATCCTTCTAGGTTTCAGTGGCAAGACCTACTCTTAGCCAAAAAAATTTCTTCGCCAAGAATTTGGAAAACAACTTAATAGATTGAATCAAGATAACAATCTGGCACAAAAATTTGGTCTATCTCGAATCCTTCTCGGCTTTTGGAGCCACAAATAACCCCATTTTGAATGATGATAAAGATTTATGATTTATCTTTGTCATTATTGTGTAACTTGATATTGCTCGACAAAAACATTTCATTTCTTTCCCTATAATAGCACGTGATTAGACTTTTCTTTGAAAGTTACAACCTCAGCAGGTTACTTTTTCTTTAGTCCTTCATCCCTTCAGGGTCATCACTACTGTTACTACTTTCTTCCTTTAGTTCAGCTTGCACTCACATGCTAATAGATTATCCCATGTATTGTCACTCTTATATTGCTTGCTATATGTTTCTTAATGGCTCATTTATCTCGCCAATGGGATACTGTTTCATCAACAATTAAGGCAAGTACCGGAACATGACAAGCACAATTGTGATAGCCATGGAAATTCTTTAAGAATATGCATCCACTTTCTCCTTTCATAGATCACAAAATTCTTAGCATTTTCCATGTTTTCATCTACCTGATTGATTAATTGATGTCATCTTTGTATAACCATGTCTCTAAAACCTTGTCAAACTAAACTAGGACCAAAAACACCACCACCACCACCACACCACACACATACACACGCGCGCGCGTGTGGATTAGTGGGGAAATGTATTTGAGTTACATGCTTTTGCACGTGCAGTTAGAAGCTAATTGTGTTGGAAACTTCAAACTGTATTTAAGCCCAAGAAGAACCTAATATCTAGATGGCAATAGAACAAATCATAGAGTTGCCGGTGCAATATTTTCATAATTTTTTCATGCTGGTAAGAGTAGGAGATGATCAATTTGAAAATTTTACTCAAGCTGTTTTAAGCACAAGAGAAACCTACCCACAACATGGAAATAGCAAGGCACTGCATTGATTGACTTTTCCCCTCAAGGAATTGAACATCAATGTAGACCATGCATGTATGGAGAAGGGAACAAACAAAAAAGTGATAACACTTGAAATTTATGGTGAGAAAGATTAAATTATGTGGACTAAGATGAGAAGTGCTCCCCAAAAGAGAAAATCCTAGAATGAAAGAAAAATGACGCAAGCAAGAAAAACCTATTATGAATGAAAAATGACCCAAAAGTGAAAAACCTAGAATGAACGGAAAATGACACATGAAAAAACTTTTATGACATGAACAAACTCTCAGCAGCGCCAGCGCATGACATATTTGCCTTGTGGAACTCACTAAAACCTTATTACAATGACATACAACAGAGATGAAAGGAGTGGGAACATGTAATATTTCAGGAACATACAAATTTTGCATAAAACTAATTAACTGAGGGGGGGGGGGGGTTGAACTTACGACGCTTTGATTTGGATTTTGTAGGCTTAGGGAGCTCCACTCCTGATTTATTTGCATTCATCATGGTTGGAGTGTCACCATCAGTTCTACCATGTGAAGCATTCCTTTCACTGTTGTAATGCAATGCCAACTTTGGAAAAGCTGTTGAACTATGGAAGCCTTCGCTGGCTACAATATGAGAATCTTTAACTTCACTGGAATTATATATATTCCCAGTTAAGTGGTCATGAGCATATTTCCATCTGCTTTTTACAATTTCTATAGTTGAAGTTCTTTGATTAACCTGCCCATGGTGTAAACCTGACCAAAATCCATCAAATGAAGAAACAAAATAGTGAAAAGGACAAGTTAGATGACAGTTAAATCTTGCAACCAAGGAACATACAGTATACTGAGGCATATCCTGAATAATATCTTTTACACTACTGAAATTAAAACAGACAGGTCCAGCTGATTGACACACGAGGTACCAATTAGTCATGTACTTAAAGTAATATTGATCGTTCAAGAAACAAACCATCCGTTAACTCAATCACAACTCAAATTAAGCAAGCTCAAAAGAAAAAAAATAAGCATCAGCAAGAGCTAGATTCGATGGAGAAAATGACATGACGGAGGAAACAACAGTTTATCCACATCAGTTCAAAGATGTCTACTTCGAAGATGAAACAGAAAACTTTTGTCTACACGCTTCTTTTCATTCATCTAAAACTCTTACAAACAGGAACAAACAATAGCAACATAAATCAATTGTGGTATTCCCTATGGTTCCCATCATTCCCTGCCCATTTTGTTTGTAAACTCAACCAATACAAAGTATGCTCAACTCCATAACAAGGCGATAGGCCACGTTCCTTAAACAGAAGTCTGATAATCTAGACCAGGCTCACCTCGTTCCCGTAGGACCATAGGGACCAAACCACATAGTGGACCCAACAAGGAACCACTAATAGTCTATGCACCAATTGTGAAGACTCTCAACCTGATTTCATTTTCCCAGAGCCTAGGTGACAGATTGCTCCTTACGGGGAACTGAAAACTTTCATTTGAGCTATTTATATAAGCCAAGGCAAAAATAATTCAAGAGCTCCTGGAATGAGTTAGTCCAAGTCCCTCAACTGATGCGGTATTCCCTGTATCGAAAATAGTCCCTATATTCTCAGCTCTGTTCTTCTACAGCTCCCATAACTAGGGTGGGTTCTACTTAGGTTCAAACAAGGTAGCATTGAGTGAATAATTATGCACTTCATAGGACTAGGGCCTTTTACCTAAAGACTACTAGTACATAATACAAGTTCTGCAGAAGTTGTGTAGCTAACTCATCTTTCAACTGGAAGGACCCCATTCACAACCAATAAATAATATTCCCATCTGATTGCTGAAGGATTGCAGAAACTGCCTAAAGACCCTCCCCCATTGACTTAGAGATAAGGATATTCCTTCTACACCAAGAATGAAGAAGGTAAATTTCAGTAAACCCCACTCTGTTTTCGCTTGACATCAAAAATCCTCTTTCTTTAGAAGGCATACAATTAACTAGGTCGTCCGTCGTCCAAAAATGTTGGTCATTTTAAACTGTACATAAATATGGAGGGTTCTGATTTTGGAAGAAAACTTGGGGAGAGTTGCAGTTAAATTTTAGCAATTAAAACTACCCAATAGAACCCAATTTGCCCTACAAAAAAAGATCTCTTTTTCTTTGAGCTCTCCAATTGGGAAAGATGACACATTACACATTTTACATAGATGACGCAATTTTTTCCACTAGAAAAGGGCAGCAAACTTTTCCAAACAAAATTGGATTTCATCAAATGCAGCAATTAAAGATGACATATAAGAGAACTCACCTAAAAATGGGAAATTCACGCCAAAAAATGAGAGATAAACAAAGAACGAAAGAGAGATGGAGAAAATCGTCAGCAAGAGTCTCCGCTTTCCAAATCGAACCAATCTCTTCGCACTACCGCGCCTCTTGTAGACAGCCATCCCCCTCTCCTTCACTCGCTCTTCAGCAACAACTAAATTCAAAAATTCCCAATTTAAGAATGCTCAGATTGAGA